>BLKR01016151.1:0-35568 GCA_011170035.1 Teleogryllus occipitalis | reverse complement strand
TACAACATTATGTTTCTTCCACTACCTTTACAGTTCAGAATAATATTCAACAGTGAAATAATGAGCGAACCATAAATTATTATTGTGATAAAAATCAGCTCTAGTCGCCATTAATTTACCATCATTATGCAACTATTCATTAATATAACTTCTTTTCTATTCTCTATGGTTTCTAGGTACAAAACGTAACATGCCTCGCAATTTTACTAGTTCTCAAAGGCAACAGGTAAGCTCTGCGAATGTCTGAAATGCTAATTTAAATCATCAAATTTACCTAAATTTAACTAGAGGCGATTCCCTAAAAATAGTATCTCATTTAAAAATGCACGTCTTCTCTTACACTTAGCCCGGTGACATGGGATCAACATTTTAATTTGCATTTCTTTATCCAGAAACTAAGTCAGTTTACCAACTTTCTTTACCAATGAAGCCGTACAAGGTGAAGTAAAGCCTTCTGTCCCATGTAATTGATTTACTACATGTAAAAGATCTTCAAGCCCAAAAGAAGCCTCTGGGCTAAATTTAAATCACAAGTTTCATCGTCCGAGTAACACCTCCTTTCTCTGCTAGATGATGAAAGAAGCGTAGTGGAACTTGCGTGTGGTCAGGCGGAAGGGCAGGCCTGATGGCCTCAGCCTCGCCACGTAAAATAAGGTTTCATTGAAATGAATTCAAGTGAATTGAATGAAGTCAAGTATGTATGTGAAGAAACTAACAACAAGCTACAAAGGTATGCCATGCTTATCTATAATACCCTCATGCTAATGAACATTTTTTTTGCATCCACCATAGATGTGCCAGTTGATTTAAATCAATATTGTTGGAGTAGATGGTAAAGAGAGGATCTCAAATGAAGCAGATAGTAGTAATGAAAATGCAACACAAAAATCAATGGAAATCATGGCCAATATTTTTTTGAGGCACAGGATTACATTTTTGCAGTTCACAATTCACTTGCAGTCATTAAACATTGTGAATTTGAAGATAATGATGGTTAAAGTTTACAATTGAATCACAAACATACCAAAAACTATAATGCAGTAGGAAGTAAATTTGGTATCAGAGACTAGAATGTTTCTTGGTAGACTCAGATGAAAGACAAAAGAATGCAATTCAATGCACAAAACATTTAAGGTATTTTAAAATCAAAAGATGTCCTAGTGAGGGAGGACAACCTCTAGAAACGATGATTCAAGAGGAAATGAAGGTTGAATGATGATTATAGGAAGAAAAAGAAGTTGAAAACAGCACAAAGAAAGACAAAGCCTTCTCATAAACAAGACCCTCTTCTGATCAATAAGAAAATTTACAATATTGTAACTGTATAGTTAGAATTACTTAAAAATCAAAAATCTAATGATTTTATTGAGTCTTGGCTGTCCAGGACTAGTGCATTTCAGGAAGCTTCTTCAGACTTAGTCACCTTGTGGCCAATTATGATATTCTATTGAAAATATATTAGAATGATAAAAGACTGAATTTTTAAAAAAAATTACTCATGGAATGATGAAATATTTGTAGAGGAAGATGACTAATTACCAAAAGAAAAAAATTCATAATTGGGCAAGTGATCCCAAATATTCTTTTATATTTTGATTAACATTTTACTTGCTTATTTTCTGTAACATGGTAACAAAAAATTGCAATTAAATTAAATTCTTTCACAAGTACACTGACAAATGTACAATATTCTTATATATATTGTATGTCCTTCACTCCTGCTTTTAATTTATACATGAACTTATCCCTTGCTTGTTTATGTAATGTTCTGCAAATATTGTAACAGTTTGGATTTATACATGTTTGTTTCTTATCTAGAAGTAAGGAAGTGCAACTGTTTGTGACTACCAAAATAATGGCAGATATGCACCACAGGCGCTTTGTTTGCATTGGTTTGGACTTTTTCAAGTGATGGATTTCAAGTGCAATATTATGGACCTGTAACTTTGAATGTTTAAATGTAACTCTGCCCTTTTCTTTTGATATTGCTATGTTGTCTAGAAAAATAATTAGAATATAGGCTGCTGAAATGAAGTTTCTGAAGTTTTTGGGATGTCAGAAAGAGAATTATATCAGAAATGGGAAGATAAGAGAAAACTGCATGCCGAAAAAATTGGAAGCAAAATAACTAAATACTGAAGTAGGTGGCATCAGACGTTGACTGGAGAAAGGCTATCTACAGACCGTTCAGTCATGTGACCGGTTTTTCTGACAGCCACTGTCGCCAAACCGCGAGGATCTCGTCTGGGGGCGTGGTCAGCTATTAATATGGAGAAATGATTCGCTTTTATTTCACGAACGTTGGCTAACGTGTCTTGGAGCCGTGGAACAACCTAATGTATTGTCAATCCGACAAAGGAGAAAGTTCAATGAAAAATATTTTATTTTAGTGATAAAATGATGTTGAAGTACTCTGAAACTATGTTCAAGAGTATTATTTTTAAAAGTTAATAATTTACGTGAACTGCGTTCAGTTTGAATTTGGAGAGTTCGTTGCAGAAATGAGAGGTTCAGCGAACGGGACTTTTCTATTCTTGGCGAGTCCAGGGCGGGTCTTTTGTCAGAGTTTCAAGGACCGTTGCTTGTTTATGACCCTTTTTTGTGTAATTTTGCCTGCGTTACCCCCACGGGGGCCCCGTCCGATCCCTTCTGCGCCTGCTGAACCTTTGTGAGATCTTCGACACAGCCGAGAGCAGACGTGAACGATTTCACTCCCACATATTTCGGAGAATTTCCATTATTTAATATTTATAATATTTTTATATTATATTTAATTCACTGTGTTATTAGATATAACATTAATAGAAACTAACAATAAGTTAAATTTACAGTTTAATAACATTAATAATAGCTATTTATAAAATATTTATAATTACTTGCATTTTAATTACTTTATTTATTATAGTAGATATTTATTTTTGTAGTAATATTTAATGTAGTTTATTAGAAATATTAATAGTTTCTGAGTAACTAGCAATGAGTCCACCGCAGAAGGGAGAAGTGACGCAGCATCAACGCCAAGAAGACATCTTTTTTATTGCAAGATATGTAGAAGAGCTGATGATGCGAGGCAATATAGAAACTTCTTCAGTTATTGACCAGACTGCCTATGCATTGAATTTGGAAAGTCACATTGTTCAAAAGTAAGTAAAATTGTAATAAAAGTATCAGGTGAAATTGCCTTGGATAATGTTAAATTTACTGCCACAGATTTTGGAAACAAGACCCTGATACTGCACAGACTCCGAAAAGAAAGCGTCCACAAATAGAAGGGAATAAAACATGTGAAGTGGATGATTTTGGACAGGGCTTAATTAGACGCATTATTTATTCAATGTATGAGAATGGTAAGTAATTTACTTATATTTGCATGTAAGCGACTTCCTATGTTTTTTTTGTAAATACAACATTTTTCTCAGGTCAAAGTGTTACTCTGAACTCAATTTTGACTGCAGTCAAACATGATAGAGATATAGGGTTTACTGGGAGGAGAACTACTTTGTCTTACCTGCTTCGTGCCATGGGTTTTGAACGGAAAAAGATAGACAACCGCAGGTCATTAATGGAAAGAAATGATATTGTTGTTGCAAGATCAGATTTTTTGATGGAATATATGAAACTGAAGGCTCAACGTTCTGAATTTGTGTTTTTGGATGAAACATGGTTTTATTCAAAAGGCAAGCAAAAAAATATAATAAATTTTTGTAGCGTTGAAAAGTATGAAAGTCTTCATAGTATAGTATAGAAAGTCATAAGTGAATCAAGAAGGCATGATTTGCATGTAATGAAATGCATCATTTGTGAAATTGTAGTTATTTCAGTGACTGTAATGACTTATGAGTGTCATGAATATTGTGTGTCCTGTTTGAAGCACAATCATAGTGGTTTAATATGATTTTATTTTGCTACATCATCTTTAGTAATTGCTTTTAATAATCTATCCTGTAGGTTACGCCTCTCGGTCATGGCAAGATAAAAGTAAGAAGAGCTGCTGTAGCAAAAATTTAGATGAAGGTAAAAGGTATATAGTATTACATGCAGGAGGTGCAAATGGTTTCATTCAGGATGCAGAACTATTGTTTCCCTCGAAGACAAAAGAAGTAGATGAGTACCATGGAACTATGACAGCAGAAATGTTCCAAAAGTGGATGAAAGAGGAATTATTACCTCGTTTGCCAGAACCATCAGTTATTGTAATGGACAATGCACCTGTTCATTCTGTGCTGGTGAGTGACATTTCAAGAAGTGTTCTTTTAGAAATGTAAAAATTATTCTTTCAAAGAATACATTTAATCCTTTATAAAAATAACTGATTATGAAACAGGTTTTGCAACTAGTCAGTGGTAAAAGAGGTTATTTCAACAATTATTTACTTCACAAAAAAAGGTGAAATACAAAATTTATTATATTAAATTGTGTTCAGTGATTTTAGTTAAATCAGTAAAAATAATTTTTCTTAGAGAACAACAAGATTGCCAATAGAATGTTTTATATTTATTTAAAAAGAGTATAAAAAAAAAATGCAATTTTTGAATAAAATTGAAATAAACATCCTTTTGTCATTTCTAATTTTCTAGAAAGTGAAAAGGCCATCATCCAAGTGGAGGAAGAGTGACCTGCAGGAGTTTCTTCGTGAGCACAATATACCATTTATGCCTGAGCATACTTTTAAGAGTCTTCTTTTGAAAGCTTCTGAAGTTTGTGTTCAGAAAAGGTACTCTTGAAATAAGCATAAGTTTTGTTGAATTAAACATACAATAAGGCAGTTTTATTTTTTGCATGATGATGTGATTGCCAATGTTGTCATTAGTTGAAAAATCATATCAGTGTATGTGGGTGCAGATATGTTGTGGATGAAATTATTGAAGAAGCTGGTCATCAAGTTCTGAGGCTACCCCCGTACCATTGCCACTACAATCCCATTGAGTTGGTATGGAGCCAATGCAAAAGATACTACCAGAGACATCGTGGTACCACTTTTGACCACCAAGCAGTGACAAGAAAATGGAAGGAAGCATTAAACCAGGTTTCTGCGGAGAAGTAAGTGACTTAAAATAAAAAGCAAAATATTGCCTTGATTTTTTTTTCTTTCTTTTTGCAGAAAGTTGTTAATATAAAGTACTCCTTTATTCTGCTTTAGCTGGAAAAATTATGTGGCACACACAGAGAAAATTATAGAAGAAGATTGGAGAGTAGAAGTTAGGCACGATGCTTCAGAGATTTCTGTCATTGTAAATATCCAGGATGACTGATGATGATGATGATGATGACAATATTCCCCTTGCTGTTCCCATTCCCGGGCCCTATGGTGTCTCTACTTAAGAGAGTTATGGTCAGTATCATTACATCTTCAATGCAGTATATTTCATTGGTTTGAAAAATGATTTGACAAATTTTTTATTCTTCTCAGGTGCAGAGTTGCAAGCTGCAAATCTGTATTACACCATCATGGGCAAGTAAGTGGTTGTATTTAAGATGAAATGTTGAATCTTAATTGTTTTTAAGCTGATCTTGGCTTTTTGAAATATATTTTTTAACATTATTACTTTTGTTGTTATTTGTACTTTACAGGTGTCTCAGAGTCTTCTATGTACATCAATATTGGTAAAATCTTTAATAAATTTTATATCAGAATTTCATTTTCAACAAACGTTTATGAAATAAGATGTATGTAAATTTTTATACTTCAGATCTTTAACATCAACAAGGACACAACTTCTCTTTCAACATCCAGATGAATTTCAAATAGTGACTATTGAAATAGTGACAAATAATGACCAATAGTGAATACTTTGTAAATATATGATGTTCAGAAAGGAACATAATGTGCTGCGTTAGAACTGAGAAAACTGCTAAAAACTCAAAACATATGTTTGTGTGTGCGAATGTGGTTTTTGTTGTTGGAGGAAGAGGGTCTGTGGTACCACTTAATGTTTACGAAATATTTTTATTTATATTTACTTTTCCTTGTGACTAGCTGTTTATATGTATTAGTTGAACTGAATGTACTCTTAATTCTCTCTGAAAATAAATATAGTGTACTTGAAGTAGTTAGAAAGCATGTGGGACTGTAATGGTTTGTTGGTGATAGGAGTTGTAGTGTAACAAATGTTAGTCTTATGATTGAAGGTGTAGAGGGGGGTTGAGAAATAAGTTTAAAAGTCCTAACTGTGTATTTCTTGTATACAATGTAACAAATTTAATTTTATTCTATAGAATATGTAGTAGTATTTTTTATTATATATTGCATGATAAGTAGTCTTTATCTTATATTATTATTATTATTATTATTATTATTATTATTATTATTATTATTATTATTATTATTATTATTGCATGTTTAATTGTCTTGTGTGTGTTTGGCCTTAAGCCACCATCCTGACAAGGTTTTATCTGGGTTTCCCTTAGTTGCTTAAGGCAGATGCCGGGATGGCCCTTTGCTTGCTTCCCAGAAGTAATATAGCATTTTGCCCTCCTTATCAGTAGGCTTTTTTAGGTATACTTCTCAGAAGATATAACCAGTCACATCATTATGTCTGCACATGTTAACTTCCTGTGTAAATTCTTTTTAGTAATTATTATATAATTCTAATTTTTTTATTAAAAGGAAGAAATTTTTCAGTTACTTGAAGTTAATTTTTGATGTGTATGAACCAGGTATGTAAAATGATGTGTGAATGAAAGTATGTGAAGTAGTGTTGATTTTGAATGAATGGGTTGAAAATATATTCTAATAACATTCTTTCAGTCTCATCAAATATTAACTTCAAGTAGCAGAAAATATCTTCCTTTTAATAAAAAAGAGTTAGAAATGCAGACTTAATGAAAAGTTTCATCTTTTGAGCAGTATTTTAGTTTCGTGTTGTAAGACATCTTAATGCAATACAATATTAGAAATTATCAAATTAGGCTGTTAGGTCTAGTTTGATAACAAATAAAGTGTTATTGTATAAGATGTTACAATACGAACATTATTCATTGTTTTATCCACTTTGTAAAAATTCAAATGTATATTTTTTTTTCAAAATTGACACAGTTTACTCCTCACTCAGGCAAATGTAGGCTGACACTCGAAATAGTTAATAGTAGGCCATGAACTTTTAGGATTTTTAATATGTTCTAAAAGGACTTGGAAAACTCATTTTGATTTTGTACAATTTAACTTTAAATTATCGAAGTGGATAAAATTTATTGAACTTCCAATAGGTTTAGTGGAAATGTTATATCCTTCAAATAAATAACAATACAAATAAAGGGAATTATTTTTCACTTATACATTTGCTTTTTTATGTTACCTTTATATCCATCATCTAAATGACTTTTTTTTTTATAGATAATAAAGTTATTGAAGGTATGAAATGTTTCAATTTTCATTTCTTAGGTTAAAATTTGCAAAGTGATAATGGAAATCAATTTATCTTTCATTAATTTGATTATATTAACATTCTATAATATCCTTTCAATGACAAGACTTCAATAATTCATAGCACTTGTTAATCTTAATTTTAAGAATCGACTATTGGTTTCCACATTTAAGAAATTTACCTGATGTTATTGATCAATTGAATTACCTGAGAATTTTGCCAAATAGCACTCTGAGAGTATTTACTAACTTGTACCCTTTTTCGTACAGAAATCTTTGAATGTAGTGTGAATATTTTCCAACGTTGTATAATCAGGAGAATCCAGTATTGTGAAAAGAAATCAGCAAATGAATAGTAGTTTCATGTTAATTATACATAACTAACATGACAATTAAGCATTGTTTTACCAGTCAAGAATCACTGAACAAATTATTATAGTATTAAAGTACTATTACACCAAATTCACAATTAACTAACCATATCTATAAATTATCTATAATTATATCTTAAAGTATCTATAACTGTCACAGGCTATGTCATGTCATAAGAACAATGTGAGAATGAAATAGCTATTATACATATCTGATATCATAATGCAAAACATTGTACAGTACATAAATTAATTTGAATAATCTGAACACGCAAGATCGAAAGTACCAACAGAATTCCGATAGTTTTTACAAGGCCTACGTGGGAGTTTTGCAGCATTATTCCCTATCATACTCCTGTCAGATGGTTTAATTCACTCTATCACACATGTTCTCAACAGCATTTCGAAATGTTTTGTAGCACTTCATACAATTTTTCATCATTATTGATAGCGGAATTAAATGAATATTTCGTGAAAACTGTTTCTAACCTCCATGCACTGAAATTATATGTAACAAAACTCGGCCAGCGAGTGGGCCAGCTGTTAAAGCTACTCAGCTGACTGGCGGAAGAATATTTTTCGCAATGCGATGCGGTCCTCAGCGATGCTCATTTGTCATAGAACCTGTCATTAAAATCGCTTACTGCCCTGAACGTTCTGTAACTAAGGATACACGTGTTTTACTATTTTTTTTTTTTTTTACAGTTTTAAAAGTTTGTTTGAAAACTTGTTTAAATAAAAAAGTCTGTTGGAGATTCTAACTTCACTTTCGCTCATGTATATTTTTTAATAAATGTTTTGCTCAAACATAGTGCAAGTTAATGAGTATTAATTTGGAGCTACGAGGGTCTCGTCTAGCGTCAGTTTCGGTCATGTAAAATACTAAAATTCCCCATTGCATTTTGGGAACTAGAGTTTTCTGTTGGACGAGTAATTCCACGAGTTTCGTTCAAGTTCTCTTATACAAATTACTACACTCTTTGCAGTGGGGAAAAGGGTGCTGGTAACATAAGGTTCTGTAATCATTCAAAGAAATGCCTATTCCAGACTCAAAAAATGAATACATATGGGGAACAAAGGGTATAGCCGAATAAGGTGGTGAAAAGTGCACCTAAACCAAATTGATAATTGCGATGCTCGTACGAAAGAGAATATAAAATAATGTAGATTCACAAAAAATCAGCCACCTAGGGCAATCTGTTGCAGAGATACAGCAAGAAACGTGTTTTTCATGTGTTTTTCTCGGTTTCTATTGCGTGTATAAGGCTGAAAAAAAATTGGAGAGACGGGAAAACATTGTTGAACTTTAAAATATTTTGTCTATCAATTTTGATGCCAAATTCATATAGAAAAAATAAATAAATTTTTGAAATTAATTTTTGACGTGATAACGTTAGAGTACTGTCTCGATTTTCCCCCTAAAATGGGTCTTATAACATTCTATAACATATATTTTTTCAGATTTTTAAACAATGTGGACGGTAGTAAAAAATATTTAAACAATTTTTTTCAGTTTAAACATTTGAAATTTGCACCAAAATGTGATTGGGAAAACTTGTTTCACCAATGTTTAAACAGTTTATATTAAAATTATTGAAAGGTCTCACTTACCAGGATTATTTGGAACTTTTGCTGAAAAATGTTTGATTTATGTGGAAAGTATTTAAATTATCGAAATATAAACATCGCATCCCTTTTGTTTGTGGATTTATCTATTGTTTCTAATATAAATCAAATTAGTCGGTTCTGGGTATATTAATCATTTATGCTTGTATAATATAAATCAAATAACTTAGTTGTAGATTTATTAATCATTGACAATTAGACATAGACAATTAATCATTGTCACTTTCTTCAATAACTGGGATCACGGATTTGTTTATAAACAGTATACTCAAAATTTCTGTTTTTTCAACATTTTTATTTAAAAATACCTGTTTAACAATTTTCGTCAAGTAACGAGTGTGTGCCAAATGTGAGCTTAAGTGATTGCAGCTATGTGGGAGAAGCATCCCAGGGTGCAACTTCCGTTCGCACGTTGACAATATCGTTTCCCTCTCGATATTCCCATGGTGGAAAGAGATGGGTGGGCTACTCCGGTGCACTGATTTTTTGTTTGTTCTGTGCAGCACCAGTTTCCATCAATGAACCATGTGACCACTTCGTTTGAAAAGCGAGACCAGACGTCGGTCGCCATGTTCCATGGAGTGCAAAAAGTGTTGAGAAACATTTTTTAAATGGCATAAATAGACAATTTTCAAAGGTGACCAACCAAAAAAGTTCCAAAACAACAGTGATAGTCAATACTAACACCAAAAGAGTTTTATTCTTTTAAATTCTAGAGTATTAGTATACAATAAAATTTATTTCCACCCTTATGTTCCTTGTATATTTTTGACTATATGTAAATAAACATCAATTTACATTTCTTTATTATATCTTATCACTATTTACAGAACTTTTAATTCCCTTACTACAATCACTTATCAATTGAATTGCTTTTGAAACTATTGTTTTCTATATTTGGGAAGCATGTTGTGGACTTTCGTTTACAATAATAACGATAACACTTCAAGTATCTGTTCCTCCTACTGTACATGTGGAGAGAATTTGTCAATTAATAAATACAGATAAATAATGTGGTTGGAAAACTATTTTATATTGTTGCAGTTTGCAGTATTGTGGCACATTGAAATCGTGTAGAGACCTTTCTTTTGTGAATCTGATTGGTGATTTACGAAATCAGTAAAAAAAAAAAGGTATATGCCATCTTATTGATATTTTGAGATTATCAATAATCTATGGGCTGCAATAGATTTGGAATATCTTTCATAATCAGACATAGCTAGAATAATGGCATGAGTTATTAGAGAATTAGTGGACACACTAATTTATTTGTAATAAAAAATTAGGATTTAGTTTGTAAAACAAATTCTTAAAACAGTTCAAATGATGCCAATCAAGGTTGTTTTAGGTGTTTATGTGAATAACGTGATCATGTCCTACATTTTGATAGAGAGAAAAGTTACACATTACTTGGGATCACATTGAGCAAGATGTGAATCAGGACGTGGAAAATGAATGACCTTAAACCTGGAAAACCGGGAAAAAGCTTGAATTTTAAAAACCCAGAATGCTGGTCAGCCTGTACTAGAACTTACACTTTACAGCCTGTTTCCATTAGTTTAATGCAGATTGCATTGCAGTTTAGTCTTGCAAGTGTACTTGCTGATGCCATTTCATTTGTCTTCTAATATGTTTCCTAACGATTTGGACTTTCAGATGAGTTTTGGCAGACTGTTGTTGTGTAGTCTCCTTTACATGAACTTTCTATTTCCTTAGTGTGTTCCATTCCCTCTTCTAACCTTTGGTTTTCAGTATCTTTCTAATATGTGTATTTCTGTGTCTTGTGTTTCCCATGAGGTGTCTTAAAAATCGCCTTGGAAACATCTGTAGTTTTATCTGTCCTTATTCTCAATTATCCATGCCTCAAAACCAGACATCATTCTAGGTTTAGAAGCTATGGGTATAATTTCCATTTTGTTTCTGGGTCCATGTCTCTGCACAAATGTGTCTTTCGATTGCTCTACAAATTCTGCTGCAGTTATATCATTTCTTTTCCGAGTCCTATAAAGTATGGTTATACAAACTTACGATATTTTTAAGCTTGAAAACTTATTTACTTGGTTCACTATTTCTAATATTTATACAATTTTGGATATCCCTTGTTCTTTACCTTGTAATGCCATAATGTTTGTTTCCTGCACTGCTATCTTCACAATATACTCTTAGGATACTTCTGTTAATTAAAAGTACTCTTAGTAAATATTCTTCAGAATCTGTTATGATGATTTGGTTAGCAGCAAACAAGATTGTAACTTATATTTGTTTTTATTAATTAATTAACTTATAATTATTTGTAATATTTTTGTAGTCTCCTGGAAATTTTATCCTTCAAGGGCCATCAGGTTAGGGCATGAAAATATTGTTATATTTATCCAACCTGAGGATGATTCCGATTAAATATGTAACTATAAAATTAATATTGTTTTCTTACCTACTACATACTTACATAGTAAGCAGAAAGTATTGCAATGCTGCTAAGGAAATTGGCTATTATCCTTCAAGAAAAAAAGTATTATGGGGTCATGATAATGACATGGCTAAATTCTGTTCCTTTATGTACTAAATTTCTTGTACTTCCTCTCATATGCACTATAGTTAGTATCCACATTTTGTGGGTCTGTGTGTCTGAAAAATCGGTGTACAGCAAAACACCCATTTATCACTGTCCATCTGTCTCTGTCAACTTCAAGAAAATAATCTAGGTCGTCATATAATGTAGTGATTTTCTTTACTTTTTTTTCCGAATAGAGCAAAAAAGCCAAAGCTAACAAAATGGCACAGGTTTCATTTTCTTTGAACACTGAATTTTCAAAAATTTTTAATGTTACAAATAATACGAGAAAACATGTCCTGTTGAAATACCACTAATTAATTTTGGAAGTTACAAGGATGCCAGAGACTGTTCTGGATTTGCGTATAAGTGTAATGCACTTTGGTATATTATTTTCCCACATACTTACAATTCTCATTTTTTTGGCTAGTGACCATTCTTGATTTATGTACACATGCAGTGCTCATTGGCATGTTATTTTCCCACATGTGTAATACAAGTATCAATTTTACTTTCTCACACTTACTAGAAGAGAAAGTATTGCAATTGTACACTGCAAAACAATGAATTATTAACAGAAAAACTTATATTGCCGGGCCTTGGTATCGAGAAAGTGGATAAATCCTGTTTCTATTTATCTTAATTACTGTAGCCAGAATCCATGTTTTGTGGATCGCATATACCGAAAAATTTATTGACAATAAATTGTGTCTGTCTGTGATCAATACTAGCACCAAAACCATATAGAAGCCGATTTTCTCCCAAATTGATATTCCCCAATCAATCTAAACAAACTCAAGGCTTTGGGAGTTTCAAACAGATATTTTGATTTTTGAGGGTACTGTACATGAAGCCTCAAAAATATTTTGAAAATTTTCTCAAAAATAGCTCCAAATTTTTTGATTAAACTTTGTCCTGGGATAGAGTAAAGGACACTTTAAGAGTATAGTGCAGGTATCATGTTCGTTGAAATTCAAGAATTTTCAAAAATTGCGAAAGTGCAATTGTTGGGGGCATCTTTCTACAACCACAATATTGAAGATTTAGATTACTCTTGATTAAATCTGTTGTTTAACGACAGACCTTGAAATAAGGTCATTTTCAATTTTTCAAAAATACAAGTAGTTTTCATGTAATTATGCGTGAAATATAGGCAATTCAATGTTTTAAAACATTTTTTCCCTCAAAAACCGCTCTAAGAATATGGTGGCAGTCCCATTTTCAACGAATTCGCCACATTTCCAAAAATTGCACTATTTGTGTTTGGAAATACTGGGTAGAAACCATTACATTTTTAAGCGTCGGTCCGAGTTCAAACCACACGGCGCTTCTATAGGAAATAATGTGAGGAAGTAAGTGCTGTTGTAGCACCACTATTTTTTTTTGTTTTAATTTTAAGGTGACAATAATTCAGTAAAATGTAATAATTAATATCCCAATAAATGCTTTCAGTTCAATGGAAAGAAGTACAGGGATTGGACAAAATCATATAAACACCATGAAATATACAGTGACTCACAAAACTATTCAGAACTTATTAATTTAACCAAAAATTGCTTAAATATTCCTCAGAAAATTACATCATCATTAGTTAGCGCACAAATTTAAAAGAATAAAATGTTATTATGTCAGGGTGGCCAGCGATCTGGCTTTTTGGAATTCAAGGTTTCCCCCCGGTTTTCCAGGTCTGAGAATACAAATTTTCCAGGTTCTTTTTCGCACATTACAACATGTTCTTACCTTCTACTGCTTACACACTACAAAACAGAAAGTTATGTAATATGAAGGGAAAGCGAGAAACTCTTATTGCCGGGCCCTGGAAACGAAAAAGTGGATAAATCCAGTTGCTAAATTTAATCTCCTAACAAATCTCTTAACATGTGATGTAGAATCAATGTTTTGTGGGTCCTTGACATCGGAAACTCGGCTGACGGCAAAACGTATGTCTGTCTGTTCAGTGAACAACGCTAGCGGCTAAACCATTCAGCCGATTTTTTCAAAATTTGTACTCCGTAATCGATCTGGCGATGTTGCCTCCCCTTAAATTTGAAACCGTTATTTTAATTGGGGGGTACGTGAACCCCCTGATCCATTTTGAAAATTTTCAAAGAAATGGCTCCACTGACATTTTGATTAAATTTTACTTTTGTATAGCGTAAAGGCCCTTTATGAGAATGGTGTAGATTTCATATTCGTTGAAAACACTTAATTTTTGCAATTTTTGAAAAATAAACATTTTTTTCGGCGTCTTCCTACAATTACAATTATGAAGATAAGAGAATTTTCCTTTAATGAAATCTGTTCCTTAAAGCTAGATTTTGAAATAAGATCATGTACAATCTTTCGAAAATTTGAGTAGTTTTTGCGTAATTATGTAAATATAGACAATTTTTATTTTTTAAACAATTTGTTTCTCAAAAAAATATTTTTATTCAATTTTCACCTCGGATAGCGTATAGAACGTTCAAGAGTGCAAAGCTCATGTTCATTGAAAATTTTGACTTTTGAAAATTGGAAAAATTCAAAATTTTTTCGCTGTCTTTCTAGATTTACAATTATGATGAATATTACTTTGTCACGCTTAAAAAGGAACTTCTTAAGAGGAGAAAGTTATGTAATGCTGCGCGAAAAATGGTGATTTTTCGGCAGAAAAACCCTTGTTACAGAGCCGTGGTAAAGGAAATGTGGATAAATTCAGTTCCTAAATATAGAAAAAAATTCTCTAACATGGTGTAGCCAGAATCCATGTTTTATGGGTCCTTGATACCGAAAAATCGATTGACGGCAAAATATGTGAACTGTGAACAACGCTAGCACCTAAATCGTTCAACCGATTTTCTCCAAAGTTAATATTTCCCAATCGATCTGGCTGATGTCACGGCGCCTTGAATTTGAATCCAATATTTTAATTTTGGAGGGTACTTTACATGAAGCCCCTCAGACATTTACACAATTAAAAAAAAAAAATGTGCCATCGATTTTGATGAAATTTTGTTGTTGGATAGTCTAAAGGACTTTTAAGGGAATGGCGCAGGTCTCATGTTGGTTGAAAACACTGATATTTCAAAAATTGAAAAAATTTAAAATGTTTTCGGCGTCTTCCGACAACTACAATTATGAAGATAATTTTTTTAACGAAATTTGTTCATCAAAAACAGATCTTCAAATAAGGCCATGTTCGAAAATAAGAGTATTTTTTGAGTAAATAGGCATCCAAAATAGGCCGCTCTGAAAATCCTGTGTCTCGTGATAGTAATTTTAGAGATGTTTTGAGGTAGTTAGATGCTACGTAAGTTAGAATGTGAATGTTATTTTATATTTCTTCTTTTTAAAATTGGAGCTTTTGTTATATGTTTACAAATTAATATTTTAGAAATTATTTAAAACCTATTCGAAATAAATATGAAATAAAGATTACTAGCCTTCAGTCGCCCGCTCCCAACTTATGCAGTTGGATGATACGTAAGTGAGGTTTTTTATATTATTTCATATTTCATATTATTATTATTATTCACTAGCTGACCCGGCGAACTCTGTTCCGCCTTAACAGCCGGTCCCATCTTTTCCTCGCGTCCCACTCACTGTGAGAAACTGTACTATCCTTGTTGCACTCGTGATAATAAAGCAATTGCAGATTTGTGTTTTTCTCTCAAACAAAGAAGAATTTAAATAAAACGCTTTGATATTAAATAGATAATTAAAAAATCTATTACGTAGCAGAGCGTTTTTTTAAATTGATTTTTGTTAAAGAGAGAAATACAAAGCTGTAATCATAGGGACCGGCCGTTAAAGGAAATAAATAAGCAGATTTTGGAATTTATTAAGTTAAATTGTTTATTAGAAAATACAAATAAAAAAACTAAGTAGATTAATCATTCATTATTGTTCCTGTATTTTGGTGCATAGGTTGCACTCTTCCTTTAAGCACCTTCACGCGAAAAGATGCGAAATCACGCGAAAACGTGCGTTCTCACACAGGAACGCTGTCGAACGGGATAAACAGTATCCTATGTTCGTCTCCTGGCTCTATGCTTCCTGCTCACCAATTTTCAGCCAAATCTGTACAGCCGTTCTTGAGTTATAAATAGTGTAACTAACACGACTTTCTTTTATATATATAGATTATATTTATATTTTATTTGTGTTATTCCATTTTCAATTGCGTCCTTCATGTTAAATATGAAAATGTGAAAAAAAATGTAAAAAATGAAAAATGTGAAATTTAATTTCCATTACTAATTGCGAGAAAGTACGTGCTGTTTTAGCACCACTAGATATCTTGGTAAAATGAGTTCATCAAAAAGATCTTTATAGAATGTTATGTTCTATTTTTCGAAAATGTGAGTATTTTATGCGAAATTTTGTGTCAAATATTGACACTTTCTAAACAATTTTTTTCTTAAAACACGGTAAAATTTTGTTGATTCAATTTTGGTCTTAAATAGCGTAAAGGGCTCTTGAGAGAATGATGCAGATCTCATGGTGGTTAATATGCTCGATTTTTGGAAAAATGAAAAAATTAAAATTTTCTTTGGGCCCTCTTATAACTTCAATAGTCAAGATACATTTTTTCTTAATGAAATATGTTCATCAAAAACAGATTTTCAAACAAGGTCATGAAGAATTTTTCGAAAATACAAGTATTTTTTGTGTAATTTGGCATCAAACATTGTGGCGTGTTTCGAATTTTCTGCGCTTCATAAACATACTGAGATTTTGGAAACTACTGTCATTCTTATAAAAGAAAGTAGATTGATGGAAGGTCATACAATTAACTTCAAACTAACAAATTACTTCTTTACTTCAAAAAAATTTTGATTGCTAATTATGGTGTTTCATTTGTAAAAGTTTGAAATGACTACTGTTCATGGCTATCAAAATGAACGCTGGCATGCACCACAGGCGCTTCGTTTGAATTGGTTGGGTTTGGATTATATTAGCACTATTTCTAAAACTTTACATGAAAGAAAAATTGAAAAACTTGACTACCATAAATTTGTAGCGGCATTTTAACTTTAATTCCATATTACTACCTTTGCTGCCTTTAAGAACAATGCAGCGAAGGAAATAGGCTCTACTCGTATTTCCTGGCGTGCAACCCCGTCAATATCACCGCATGTTCTTTTTCTCCGTGCTCCCTGTCACTCTTAATCTCCTTGTAAGTAGGCTATACGCCAAGATAGCTTTGAGTGCGCTCTTCTAGAAAAGAAGTCAAAATCCCTTTGAATGTCATGAACGAGATAACATGGTCATTTCGATCGGAAAAATAGCAATGTAGTACCGCCCATGTCATCAAAGAAGAGGCGCAACACTAATCGAAACTGCGATTGAGTTCCCAATGAGACGTTTGTTCTGTAAATATCTTGTCCATGCACGTGCAACCCACAGGCAACCATATAGGTGCTCTGAGGTGCTAGGTACTCCACCAATGTTGCATCTACACAAGGGGCAGGGTTTGAAGTAGTGTTACGCATGAGTCAAGAACTTCGCGATCCTCAAACAAATATGTGACACTTCAATTTAAACACTCGCCGTTATCATGTACTAAGTTGAATTCTGAGCTTAACTGAACAAGATGACATATGTGAATTTGTGCTAAATGTTGAAAAAAACCTGAAAATAACGAAAAATCCAGGTTTTCAAATCATATTCCCGTTTTTTTTCCCCGGTTCTTCCAAATTCCCGTTTTTTTTCCGGTTTTCAAGAATTCCAGGTTCGCTGGCCACCCTGTATGTATGTAAACGTAGTAAATATTTTCAAAAATATGTACTTTTTCGATTATAAAAGAAAAATAAATCGCTGATGCAGAGACTACACTTAAACAAAACTATTCAGATAGTTGTTGGAGCAATGTGGTAATGAATCTTTTGATTTCTGAAAAAAACAATGAAACTTTCAACTCTTGCTGCACATTCAAAGTCACCTGTTAGTCAATGAACAAAATCGTGGGAACCTCAATAGATAAGCGAAATAGGTCACAGAGGAAAGAACACTATTTTTGAGCAGCATCAGCTGGAAACTTTTTCTTCTTCTACAACTTTCATGCGAGTATGGTTTTTCTATATCTGGGCACTAGCCTTACTTCTCTTAATTAATAATTTATTAATATAATTTAGAAGTAAGATGTCTAAAAAAGTTTTATCTTAATTTCTAGACTAAAACAATTTGGTTTTGCTTCATAATTGTTGTTTGAATTTTATATCTATTTTATTTCAACATGTTCTCAAGAACTATTGATAATTTCTAATGTTTATTGAATTCTAAATTCATCACATGTATGTATTCCTTAAAATGTATTCGTTTTAAATTTGATTTTTCAATTTGAATTAATTTAGACCACAAATCTAAACTTACATGCTATTTTTTAATTAGAAAATGTTAATGGGTTATATCAAGATTTCTAATTGTGATTGTTAATTTATAGGAAATATGTTTTCAACATCACACCACCTATCAAGGTCAATTTTATCATGATATTTCAACCAATTCTTTGTAAAGTATGTATTCATCTAAAAATTTTAAATTTATTGTGAATTCTTTATAATGTTAAACACACTTATTTTATCTTAATATGTTATTTTAATTTTTCATTTTATTTATATTAATTAATAAATTTCTTATTTTAGTTGACATATTGTTTAAGGCCTGATGATGGAGGCACAACTCAACCTCTGAAACGTTGCCACACTGTTTCTTGTTTCAAGATACCATTGTAATGTAAAAATCATTTTGTTTTAACAAATGGATTTGTGACTGTCTATAAAAAGTAATTATTAGAACTTTTATTAATAAAAAAGATTTTATTTTTATCAAAATAATGGTCCCAAGCATTTTCAACTTTGGTTGCTGTACAACTGCCCAAAGCTACCTCATCCACCCCCTCAGTCACTAGACCTCAATGTTAAGAACATCTTCGGGAAAAATTGGAAAAAGGAGATAAGAAAATACCCTATTCATTCCAGACAAGAATTAAAGCAATGTAACAATAATGGAGAAAACTTCCTCCTTATAGCTAAAAACTTGTACCAAGTGTACCAAATAGACTGGAGGAAGTGCTGCAGTGATAGGGAATGGCTATACAAGATAAAGAACTCTCTTACTGTGTTAATTTATTACGTGTTTTTCTGTTTGAACATTATTTACAATCATATTTGTTATATTTCCATTCAAGTATCTAAAGTTTGGTGAGAGAACTATTAAGCCTGCAAAATTGAAAATATCAGTTGATTATTGTGATTATAAAAAAACCTTTGTATATAAGTTTTTACCGCTTCTGAAAGTGATCGTATAATATACTTTTTTAATATTTATTTTCTACTTTTAATATTCCTAATCCATGATTATTCTGGTAAATTTCCCATGTCCGAATAGTGTTGTGAGTCACTTTAGAACATCTTTTTGCATGTTAGCACCACTGCCATCGTGTAAACTGCAACATGGCTGCATTGCACAGTTGACGTGTCACGTTTTGAAGATTATATTCCAATTAAAAACAAGAATCCTCCTGACAGATTCTAGCAAAAGAGGTGCGGGAATTCAAATTTGCAATTTCAAAAATTACTCACAACTACTCACAATTTGAAAACAAACTTACATGACTGTTCTTAAAGATCTAATTTTCAAGAGCACATTTCATTAAGTAAAATTATTTTATTATCAATAGCATATTTTGCTTTGTTATTTTTTTGGTAAATTTCAAAAATACGGAATGTTCAATGAAAAGAGGACCTGCGTCATATTAAAACCAGAGTTTGCTCTATTCCAGAAAAAAAAATTTGAAGACTTTTTGAGACTATTTTCAAAACTTGCATGTATATCAAGCCACAATACACGAAAACTACTCAAACTTTTGGAAAATCATAATGACGTTATTTGAAGATCCAACTTTGTACACAACAGATTTCATTAAGAAAAAATCTTAGCTTTAACATTGTAGTTGTAAGAACACGCTGAAAAAATTTTAACTTTTGCAATCTTTGATAAATTCAACAAATATGGGTCCTATGTCATTTTTATAAGTGTTTCTTGTTCTAAGATAAAAATTAAACAACAAATTTGGAGGCACTTTTGAGAAAAATTTGAAAATGTTAAGGCTTGATGTAAAGAGAGCCTAAAAATCAAAATATCTGTTTCAAATTAAAGGGGCGCGACATCAACCAGATTGATGGGGGAATATCAATTCTGGGGAAAATTCTGCTTAGTTAACTCGCTAGCATTGTTGATGGACGCACACGAGCACTGCCGTTTTGCAGTCAACAAATTTTACGATTTCAAAGGCAGGAAGTAATTTGCTACATACTGAAACAGAGTTTTTCCACTTTTTCTGCATTAAAACTCCACAATACGAGTTTTAAAAAAAACATGTTTTTTTGCCACAGCGTTACAATACTCCTCCCCTATTCTGCATAAGTAATTTGCGAGAAAGTAAGACTAGATCTTAAAAGAAGGTCATCCACAACGTTTTGAAAAAATCAGTAGTTTCCGCTTAACTTGCTCAAAGTTAATGCAATTTATAAACAAAAAACTCTCTCATAAAACGGTGCCAATTTTTTAAAAAATATCCCAGGTGGAGCAAAGAACACCTTAAAAAATGGTGCAGGTCTAATTTCCTTTGAATCCTCTGAATTTTTGAAAACTGCAAGTTACAAATAATGCGAAAATGTATGTGCAGCTGTAGCATCTAGTTTCTTCCTTTACACATCAAAACAAAAATCGAGGTTTTGTAGGTTTGACAGGATCCTTGGAGGGAAAATCCATGTTGATGTTCTTCTCTTTGAAGGGGGCAAAGGTTTGGCCCACATAAAGGGGATAGACAATTCTTCCTACGATCATGAAGCCCAATTAAGGACACTCCATTGGAGTGCCAGGGTTACCACAGGGCTACAGCAGGGAAACCCCAATTCTTCCCCACCACACACTTATACGGAGGCACGAAGACCCACTCCAAAGTTCAATCACAGACTTAAGTCTGAGCTGATTGTTTTATTGCTCCCACCATACCGTCTAGAAAAGACCAAGATCAAGGCCAATTTACTGTGGCATTGCAAATATTACCCTAAATACATAACAACATACTCCCAGGAAGGACTGTAGCACTAGGAAAGCAAACAGGAAACAAGCAGACACCTCAACCACCACATCACTCATTCCCTCCAACACAGAGAACCAGACAAGAGTTATAAATAGCAAAGGTGACTTATGAAATGGAGGGCAAAGGAATGGAAGAACGAGAAAGAATCGCACAAGAGCATTTTCTGCATTTCCCTGCCAGGAATTTAAATCAGACAGCAGAACAGATTTTTGAAAAGAAATGAGCAATCAAGATAAAAAAATATTTTTATTAATCAAAATTTTGCCTTTTTAACTGGTTGAAGTGAAAGAAAAATAAATTGTTTCATATAAAATTGAAACTTTATTAGGAGGAACACTATGTAGAAAAGTAGCTCAAAATTGTTAAAATTATCTCAGCCATAGGTCTTTTAATATTTTATGAAGTCCTAAGCAATGAGCCACCACCATGTACAGTCCTACATCCTCAGGGTTAAAACTGTGCCTAACTGGCGGACTGAAATGTTTCCAGTATCTTCACCCCTCTGCCTCAAGCCCACTAGTTTTTTCACAATGCTGGTTCCAGGCTTCACAACTTCAATAATTTTCAGAACCAATGCATTGATACAGATTATTACAAAATCGAATGTTCCTGTTACAAGTATGATCAATGATTATCAACTTCTTTGGACTACAGAAATAGAAGAATTCACGGAACAGACCCCACAAGAAATTTACACAAGTTGTTTAAAACACATCCAAGAAAAATAAAGCAAGAAAATGGGCTCAAGGATTCCAGGAAAAAAACAGCATTATTTGTAGAATAAACTAGAATAATTTGGAGATAATTATTTCTAACAATGAAGAGACGCTTTTAAGCTTTCATAGAGTACATTGTGCCCAATGACACCCTGATCTAAAAAAAATCAAACTTGAAATTCATAAAATAAGAAACAAAAATGCATTAGCTTCTAAAACAAACAAAGTATATTACTTTCAAAAAACTATTTTTTTAATGTAAATGGGAGTCATATTATTGGGAGTGTCTTGCACTACTCACAAATACAAAAAGAAAAAAATTGATGTTTTCTGTAAAATGTGCTCAAAATTACTGGAAGCATTTGAAATCAATCTGCAGGGGAACAAATTAATCCATATTGACAGAGCAATAACCATTTTAAAAAAATTCTAGCAAAGATTAGTAATGTTATTTACAGGCTGATATGCATTTTTGAGGAAACACTTTTCTAAAGATGGCTCCACACATTTGGCATTCGCCAAGCAGAGAGCTAGTGCTCGCCCAATGCTGAGCAGCTGACGTGTTCGGCGAATGTTCGTTCACTTTGATGTGTCCAAAAGACAAATAAACGGTGGATAGGGCGAACCCCGAATGTTCATCACTTGGCAAACAGCAAGCAACTCATCCACACTGCTCGGGATTCGGCAAGCGGTTGCTCACTGTTCGACGAATAACGAATGTGTGGAGCCACCCTAATATTAGGAACTCCCAAACTGTTCTGTCAAAACCTTGAGATTGATTTGTTGCCGAATTAAATTTTTTCTTCCACTGTCTTTGCTTGGTAACAAAACACGAACAGCGTAAGAAGGGAGAAGCAATAACTGAAATTAAGTTTTATGGAGTTCTGAATGATCTTCGTAATATCATTTTACAAAAATACTTTATTTCACAATACAAAACTTTTACAATTGATTTTCACTTTAAAGAGATGGTCTTTAGATGATAGTATCACTGCCATACAATTTGAAATTGGTCATTTGCATCTCCATTCTGTTAATTTTTAAAATTGTTTTTGTCAGTTGTACATGAATAAAGGTTTTTCAAAGTATCACATCATCACTTTGATTATAAACTGTTGCATAATTAGTATAAATTGCTGGCAATTATGATGCAATTGAAATTGTGGGGGAAACCATAGAATAAGTGTCAAGGCAAAATTGAGACAACATTATTGGGAAAAATGCAGAAGGTAAGGAAAGCAAAGAAAGAAATACAATGAAACATCAGACAAAGAACATATTGAAACTGATCAAACAAGAAAACATGTGCTTACAGGAAGAAAATCAAAGACAAAAGTCCTTACTGTTTATAGCAGCAATAGAAATTGTTGAGAAACATTTGTTTGTTAATACAGCATTTCTCATAAATAGGCAGAGGGAATTTGAATTCATCACACTGAGTAGAACATGCTGGCATAATAAGTTCATAAAATGTTAGTAACTTTTGCACACATTTTAAAGACAACAATCTGATTTGTTTAAAAAATAGCAACTAACTAGCAAAAATGGATCAAGTAAAAATTAAATCAAGAATACTTTTGGGAAAACTAATAAGAGCAATTCAATTTCCATTAAGAAACTAGTTAGTTTGCTTAAACTACAAGCGAAGCTGTGATTTATTATTATTTATTGGCAGGCATCAACAAACCTATTTCTTTTTATAAGAGGTAAATAACCAATTAACACAAACTTTAAAGAAAAAATAATCAGGTGTTTTAGATCAGATTCTTTTTGTGTTAAAATCAGCTTGTTTTCTAGAGATATAATTTTTAATTTTCTTGAGTCTATAAAAGATTGAGATAAACAATCTGTTTGACTTTTATTTCTCATTTCATTTGAACCAGTCAACAATACTCAAACCATTTCCATAATCATAGAAATGTATTCACCCGGGGACAATACTAAAATATTCATTAGGTATTAAGTGTGCAGTTTGCATTCCTCCTCTACCCTTTTCAGTGTTTTTAACATTTCTTCTTGGCTAAAAGTTGTCTCCCTGAGCCCAGGCATTTTAAAGCTTTTTCTTCATCTTTCCTTCTCATTGTTATTTTGAGTAATGTATTTACATAGTATATAACTACTAGTGAAATTAGACCCTTATTGTAAAAACTAGAATCATTTTAGGGACTTAGCTAATAAAGGGATCATCTAATACCCAATATACTAATAAATTACCCAATAGAAATGGAGAAGTTCTAGACAGTGATACAAAGAGACAGATTGGGAAGAAAATATAGTATTCCCCCTTAACATCCCCCAGGGAAATATCTCCTTGAGAATAATGCATGCTGATAGAATTCTATTGTCTTTAAGTATAAAATAAACAAACTTTTTGAAAAAATCACAAGATAAATTATGTATCTATAATACAAAATAAAAATATTTATGTACTCAAGTAAGTCTTACCGGGGTTTGCTCTGTTCCCACAGATTTCTGAGGTTTCTGGGCAGTACTGGCCACGCTAGTGGGGCGATTGGCACTGTAATCACCTCCTGATGAACAATGCTCTTCATCTTGGTTATCTTGAATGGTTGCTACATTAAAAAAATCTAACTGAGGAGGAAGAATTGGTGTACCTAAAACAAGAGACAAACAATTTTAATATCTCTTCTGTTACAATTTCAGAAGAATAGTTAAGAAAGAATTAGAAACCTCTAATAAGAAATTACTAGGAAACTGAATTATTCTTTTCTGTGTGGAACAAAAATCATAGATGTTACACAAAATTGGCTAGTAGATTTCCATTCACCACAATTAGGTTTAGAGACATGTTCAAACCTGTGCTGTAGAAAAAAATATTATTTTGCAAGCCTGTGTAATGAAAACAGAATTAAGAAACAACATAAATGATGTTTCTTTTGAGCCTTCTCAGAGCTAAGTAATACTTATGACACTTTTGCTCCTAAAAGGATTGACTTTGGTGAGATGACCTGATGATAACAACTAGTTGGATGATTAAAATAATAATTTTATAAAATTACAAACAAGGAACCAGGAGACAGAGTAATGTCCTTCATAATATGTTAATACAAAAAATATTTAGTATGTTATACTACTTTTATTTCATATTAATTACATAAATATACTATTTTGTTATTAACTGGATGAAAATTCACAAAATCATTTAAAATTTACAAGAAATTAATAAAACATTCCCTTTCTTTGTTTTATTTCTTGTTGGTTTGACAGTATGAACGTCTGCATTAAAAACATTCTTAGAACTCCTGAGTTTTACGAATTCAAGACATATTTACTGAAAACATTTAACACAAAGGTAACGTTCTTAAATTATCACAATCCTAAATATCTTACTATCCTATATATCTTAGCCAATCATCTACATCCTATATCACAACCCTACATATCTTGACTAAGGAAACCTGGAAACTTCACTAACCAACAAACATCGTGCAATGATAATTTCAGAAGCCAATTCAGAGTCCTCCCATAATTATCCTATATTGTTTTTTCTAATTAACCCATCCAAAACAGGTTCAAATAAATACAGTGCACACATTTACATCGTTTTTGTTTTTTATCCTCAAAGTTACTTCCTGTTTCTTCTTTCAATAAAAATGACCATAATTAAGTTTTAATTAAAAATTCTGTTTCTAATTCTAGTGATAAAAATGCCATTTCTATTCTAAGCTCTGAGAGCAGTTCTTAGCTTTAGAACAAAAAACTTTCTAATTACATGAATCTATCACAAGATCATTCAGTTATACTGCAAATTTACATCATCTTCAAATACAATTGTGTTCTAGCTGTGAATGACTGACAGGTTCCCACACAAAAAATACTTATAACAGTTTGACATTGACGAAACTTGTGCTAACAAAACTCCTTTTTGTATTTGAAAAGCCAATAAAACAGTAAATCTGTATCACAACCACACATTTCATGAAGAACATAAGTATGGGAAGAACTAATTAAATATTGGAAGAACTTCGGAAATTCCCCCTTAGACATTATATTCTGATTTAATTCTAGTGACTTCCGAAGATTGATCAGCTGGGTGTGGTAATCAAATCAGAAGCTTCATATGATTTAATTTTTGGTATTGAAGCTCCCATTTGTATAATAATGTCCCAGCTGATCAAACGTCAGAAGTTACCATAATTCAATCAAAAAATTCTAATACAATCTTAATCCTCGTACAAGTGACATGAATATTAACTGTATGGGACCCACACACCCCTCCCAAAAATCAGGTACACCTCAGTAATTAGATAACTGGCTAGAAATCAAGATCTTGGTTATATTTAACAATATTTTAAGTAACATAATCGTTAAATTTCGTTCATAATCGTAACATAATCGTTTCGGTATCATAATGGTTAAATTTTATATTATTTAGTTAGTTAGTTAATGCCTTATTTTACGTGGCGAGACTCGGGCCATCAGGCCCCCTCTTCTGTCTAACCACGCAAATTTCGCTACGCTCCTTTCACCACCTAGCGGAGAAAGGAGGTATTATCTTGGGTGACGAAACAGGCAGATCTCAATTTTGCTCAGAGGTTTCTTTTAGCCTTGAGGATCTTTTACATGCAGTAAATCATGGGATAACCAGCTTTACTTCCCCTCCGAAGGAAGGCATACGAAGGATTTTTTCGCCCTTAAAAATCCACGACTTAGATCGGGTTTGAACACGCAAACTCGGGTACAACACTCCAGAACGCTGACCGTTATACCACCGAATCCATATTATAATTAATGTTTACAACAAAAACAAACACTGATAGCCCAATTCACATGTTAAACTGAAGTATGGATTAAAAGTTCACACACTTCTCTCCATTGTACATCACGCTGTTTTGAACTGTTTTTGACGTTAGGTAAATAGATAAAAAATTATAAGGTACAGCCAAATTACTGATTTTACTAATAATGATTATATATTGCTTGTAAATTGATTTCTACACGAGACAACTACTTTGTTAAAGAAATAATATAATTTACATTTCAATCAACAGGGTTGCTACTCAGTTTCTGAAACAAATTTCCCAGACTTTTCCCGGTTTTCCAGAACATTTAAAAAACTTTTCACTCGTAAGATTTGCTGAGTATTTCACATTATTTAAAGAAAAGATTAAAGCAAGCCTGAAACTTATTTATCAACTCTCTGATTTCACCATGAACAAGAAAATTAAAAAATTCAACAAATAAAAACTGAGAAAAAAATAATGCTGCACTTTCTTTTAGGAATAATATCTTTTATAAAAATTTTCAAAATTTTCCGACTTCTAACAATTCTTTCATAAATTCCCTGACTTTTCCAGGGCTGTGAAATTCCCTGATTTTTCAGGTTTTTCAGGAAGTGGGTACCCTGATCAAATCTAGGTTATGAATTCTTTTCACTAGAAGCTTCTCCCTTTCTTAATTCAGTGCTACAATTATATCATTACTAAACAGTGAAAATCGATGCCAGTTATTGCACAAACAACGTAGGCAATGAGAATGAAAACAAACCTGAAGTTATAAGAAGTAATGATCACAATTTATAGTTCTAGAAAGCACACATCTTAATTCACAATGCTTCAATTTTTTGAGTACACTATGGAAATTTAGAGATATCTCCAAGTTATTTAAAATACAGAAAAATTGAAAGAAATTGTTATTTTTATAACGATCACTTTCTCATAAGGAGTTGTTTACTGTAAGCCAAACCGGAAGCACAGAATGTAAAGGTATGAAAATTGTAAGAAAACTAAAATCTTACCCCTAAAACATAGGAAAGTTAAGAAGTCTTCGGTCTTAGGACGCTTTGACGAAATTAGCTCTGGTGATAAAACAGCTCCATTTGTTTTAACTTTGTCTTTATCTTTCACAGGAGTCAATGCAGGACTGCTCACATTGGAAGAACCTTGCGCAAACTTTCTTTGTGCATGCACCTTTGTCCTAGAAATACAACAAAATAAACTATGACAATCTAAACTCGATAATAAATATGCTAGTTCCGATCAGAAATTTACCTTTTTGGACTTCCCTGAAGGGAATCCTCCAGGGTGTCTCCTTCTTTCCGCCTCTTCTTTGCGTCACTTCGACTAATAACCATGTCTCCTAAAAATGAAATGTCCTTTAATATACCAAAATAAAAAGTAAATAATCATAATCTTTATTTCAAGAAATTAAATTGTGCATTTTGAAGCAATGAAAGCACCACTTGTTTTAAAATGTCACAAGCCCAGAGATCACATAGTCAATTAGCCAATTTCAACACACCCTTGTCACATTAATTTCCAATCACTCAATGTTATATAAATATTGCAAGGGAGTTTTCATGTAATTACATGTTTCGCGTAATTTTAAAAAATGCCACATAAATATTAAACATTTAAGGTAAATTGAAACAAATGTATGTTTAATAGACTTACACACATACACTCACACACTTGTAACAATCGTTAAACTAATATTTAACAATTAACGCGGAAGTGCACCACGCAACTAAACAAGTTGTTTTATCACTATGTTTGTCTTACTAATATCACACGAAATAATAAATAAATGAAAATCAAATTTATATCATCAGCTCCAGCTTCGAGTAATACCCCAGGGCACCATATCCAAAACATACAAAATTTTCTTATAACGTAACCTACCATTGAATAATGACACAAGGGAGTTCAATCACCTAGGGCTTCCCTGATCTACTGGCACAACAAAACACGCATTCTTTATCACACGGTTCTTTAGCACACCGTATAACACGTAATACTGCTCAGTTTATTTTATAGGATTTTTTTCTGAGATGGGACGTACACAAACATTTTCATTTTAGTCCTCAAAATCCTCAAGTAAATCACTTTTCATTCAGATATATCAATCAGACATGCTTAAACTTACACATTAGTTCAAGGCCAAATAACGCCACAATCAGCAGAGAGCAAGAGCACAACGTCAGACTCTGCCGCTAGGGTCGCTCTCAAAATATATTCTGACGAATGTTAACTCTGTCAGGGTTAACAGAGTACCCAGGGACTTACAATGTTTTACTATGTATCCAGAGTCGGATTTCTAGACCAAGGGCCTCTCCTTTTTAAGAATTGAACAAAAAACAAATCAAAAAATCCGCGGGCGCGAGACTAATTCCCTCCCCACATCACGCTGCTAGGACTTGTCGCAAGCAATATTACTATTGTTATATAATTCAGATTATAATTTCCACCTACATATAATTAGTATTCCAATAATCTAAATTCTTTAACATTTATATCAACTATATATACAAAATTGGACAAGTAATAAAATAGTTAAAAATTGTCTTTCATAACTAGGGCTTGATTTCTGGCGGAACGCGACGGGACTGCGTTCCTGTACTTCAGGAATCCGATCGCCTTTATATGTTGCTTCCTTAGATTATTAAATTAATGAACAGCATGAAAATGACTCATTGTGTAGGATAAACTAAAGGACACCGTCGAAATCAATATAATACAATTAACGATACGTACACACAGAAAATTTGTCGGAATTTCAAAAAGGTGGTCGGATTAATCGTTGTGTATTGCATTATGCCCTAGTCCGTAATTAAAGATTCGTGCTGGTCTCTATATTATTGTGTAATATTTTATTTTATTTCATTTGTTTTAGTAAAACAAACTAGAAATTGTCAAGATAGTCACGTAAAATACTTCCGCAGTAAGTGTCCGCGCCGCCCCCCGCCCCAAACAGTAAATTTTAAAATTATTAAATAATACTAATCCATTATACAAGACGATAAAGTATCTTTTTTGTATACCAGCATTATAAACGACCCTTTTCGATACCCCGAATCGTGCATAATCCAGTATATTATCGCACGTTACATGACGTCATCGCCATTATTAAACGCAACATGACGTCATCACACATTCAGCCAATAGTAGCGAGAGAATCGTGGGGAGGTAGAAGAAGACGGAACAGCCGACCACCGTTTTCACGCACGGATGTCAACAATCTTGAATTTGATTTCCAGAGGGCGTTGGATGTCAAGCACCCGAGACGTCAGAAGAAAGTTGTTTCGCAAAATTAAGGTTGATTCTCTTGTAAATTTATAATGCTGTTATACAAAAAAATAGCGTATGCAACTCGTTTATAATGTTGCTTTATTGCATTCGTACAAATTTGAAAACTCGCTCCTAACGTCGCTCGTTTTCAAAACATGTACTCATGCAATAAAGCTTAACATTATAAACTAATTGCATAAACTACTATTATCGTCGTATGTAATATTTTATTTTGTTCCAATCCTAAGTAAAATACAAAATTAAAAAAATACGTTACGTCAAGACAATCGTTTGTTATTATTATTATTATTATTATTATTGTTGTTGTTGTTGTTGTTGTTGTTGTTGTTGGAATATGTATACATTTATATTACACAACCGCCATCTATGATTTTACTTTTGAACTATTGTATAGGTATATAAGCGAGTGCACGATGTTCCTTTTTCCCCATTTTATTCTTGTTCTTTGTTAAGGTGATATGTTGTTGAATGATGTAGTTTGAACTCGTCAATAAACTCGTGTGTGTACAAGTATTCTTATTTTATTTAACATGGTAGCAGTTCGTTGGTTATAGAGATTTGTGAAGTGAATTCAAAGCATATTCAACAGAAAGAAAAGTGTCAGATGTTACAATACCAGTGTTTGATGGTGAGGATTATGGAAATTGGAAGAAGCGTGTTATTGTGTACTTAAAATTGAAAAAGTGCTATTCAGTCATTAAAAAGGAAAAAAACAAGTACAGACAAAGAAGATTGGGATGAGTGCAGGCTATAAATTACATATACAGCGCTATTACAAATAAACAATTAAGAGTTCGTGAGTGACAAAGAAACTGCTTATGAAATCATGAAGAAGTTTGACAAAATGTATTCCAAAGAATCAACAGCATTACAGATTGTTTGCAGAAACAAGTTAGATAAATTGAGGTTAAAGGATTTTAGTGATACGGGTGTATTTTTCAGTGAATTTGAGAAAGCAGTAAATGAATTAAAGTGTGCGGGCGCTAAAGTATCAGAAAAAGAAAAACTGGACTACATGTTGAGAACACTGCCAGAATCGTACAGTTATATTGGTGATTTAATTGATGTTCTGAAAGAAGAGAAAACAGTGGAATTTGTGAAAAGTAAGATCCAGATGATGAAATTGAGAGACGACGATGAAAATTTAAATACAAGATCCAATGCGTTCAACATTGAAAGCAAGATGAGCCTGACGAAACAGGAGCAAAGTTATTATCAGACTGGTAGGGGCAGAGGGTCGTGGCGGACAATAGAGAGGAAATAATCGAGGAAATTTCAATCAACAAGGAGGTAATAATTGGCAACGTGATCGTAATGAGCAGCATGGAAGTTATAATAACTGGCAACGTGGACGAGGGGAGCAGTATGGGAGTTATAATAATTGGCAACGTGGACGAGGTAAGCAGCATGGAGGTTATGGTGACTGGCAACGTGGTCGGCGTGCATCAAGAGGCGGTCAGCATCAAGGCGGCAGAGGCAGCTATCGACAGAATGGACGCAAAATTAATTGTTTTCTGACAGAAATTCAATCTATGGTGGCGTGTAAAGAGACGAGTAACCAAAATGAATTACAAATTGACTGGTTACTTGATAGTGGTTGTACAGATCATGTAATTAATAACGATGAATATTTTTTCTGATTGTATAATTTTAAAACAACCTGTAGATGTTAAAATTGGAGATGGTAAATTTTTAAAAGCTACTGAAGTCGGACATGTAATTAGCTATTTTCCAATTTATGGTAAATTCCAATTAAAATGCGAAATGTATTTTATGTTGAGAAAATGGATAGAAATCTTATTAGTTATGCAAGAATCACAGATAATCACAAGATTGTGGCAGTGGGTAATAATTCTAAAATTTTTAATCAAAATCACGAGTTAATTGCGATTGCGTGGAAAGAAGGAAGACTGTATAAAATGACTAGTTCACTCAATGTTAAAGAAGCTAATGTATACACCGTGAGCGAGAATAAAGGTGGTATTACATTAAAAAAAAAGTGGCATCGTGTATTAGGGCATGTAAATTTTAACTATTTGCAAACGTGTAAAGATCAACTGTTAGATGGTATACCTAGAATATTAGAATCGGAATTTATGAAATGCAAGACATGTATTGAAAATAAAATGCATAATTTACCTTTTGAAAACAATAGAAGCGGTGCTAAAGAAATTTTAGAAATTGTTCATACAGATTTAAATGGACCTCATGCAACAACAGGTTTTAATGGGGAAAGATATTCTTTCGTTTATTGATGATTATAGTAAAATAGGTAGAGTTTATACCATCAAATCAAAGGATCGAGTTTATGACTGTTTTATAGAATACAGAAATGAAGTTGAAAATCTGACCGGTAAAACTATAAAAAAAATTGAGATGTGATAATGGAAAAGAATATTTGAACAAAAGAATTTGATTTAATTAAAGAAAAAAGAATTGTTTTGAATGCTTGTCCACTTTATGTACATGAATTGAATGGTACGGCTGAAAGATATAATAGATCAATTATGGACATGTCACGATGTTTATTAGCTGAAGCAAAAGTAGATAGAAGATTTTGGCCAGAAGTGGTATGTGCGGCTGCATATCTTAAAAATAGAACATTAGCTAATACTATTGAAAACAAAACACATGAAATTTTTTTCAAAAAGAAACCCGATGCTAAACATTTACGTTTATATGGGAGTAGAGTTTTTGTGAGAGTACCAGAACAATTGAGAAAATCTAAGTGGGATCGTAAAGCAGATTTAGAGGTTTTGTTAGGTTTCAGTGAAGTCGGTTATAGGGTGTTAGTAAACAACAGAATAATTGTTGCTAGACATGTTGATATCTTAGAAGAAAATGTTAAATGTATTGGTTTCAAAGACAATGATTCGGAATTTGAATATTCAGATGAGTCTAATTGCAAAAGTGGTGAATCAGAATTAAATGAAAACAACATAAAAGAGAGTATTGGAAGAGGGATTCCGAGTATAAATAATCAAGATCAGGTACAAGAATTAAGGAGATCAAAAAGAGAGCACAGACTACCTAATAGATTAAAAGAGCTATACTTATAATAATGTGATTTATGTTAATTATTGTAGCGCAGATAGTCCTGCAAATTTTGAGGAGGCGATGAATAGTAATGAATCTGAGTTTTGGAAGCAGGCAATGAACCGAGAAATGGAATGTTTAGAAAAGAATAAAACTTGGACATTAGTTGAAAAGCCTGATGATAAAAGTATTTTAGATGCCAAGTGGGTGTATACAAAAAAGGCCAATAACAGTTATAAAGCTAGACTAGTTGCAAGAGGTTTTCAACAAAAGGAAATTGTAGATGATATTTATTCACCAGTTGCAAAAATGCAAACATTGAAAATATTGCTTTCATATTGTTGTCAAAAGGGCTAAATTATTGAACAAATGGATGTAGAAACAGCATTTCTTAATGGTAAAGTTTCATCAGAAGTCTATGTAAAACAAGCCAAAGGTTATGAAGATGGCACAGATAAAGTTTGTAAATTATATAAAGCATTGCATGGTTTGAGAGAAAGTCCACGTGCGTGGTATGATTGTTTTGACAAGTTTTTGGATGAGTTAGGTTTTCAAAGAAGTAATTATGATTACTGTATGTACGTTAAGAGAGATGGAGATGATATGATTTATTTAATTATGTTTGTTGATGATTTGTTAATTTGTTGCAAAGACAGAACTAAAATTAAGACAATTAAAAGCATTCTGTCAGAACGGTTTGGAATGAAAGATTTAGGCGAAGTCAAGAACTATCTTGGAATTAATATTAATTATGATTATTGGAAGAATGTAATGAAGTTCAGTCAGGAAGCTTATATTGAATCTTTAGCTAGTATCTATAACATTCAAAATTCGAAATTGTATAATACACCAATGGAAGTAAATTTGAAATTGGAACCTGCACAAGATGTATATCACAATATAAGATATAGGAACTTGATAGGTGCTCTTTTGTATATTAGTTCAGGAACACGACCAGACATAAGTTAGTGTAAATTACTTGAGCAGATTTCAAAATTGTTATAGTGACACTCATTTTCAATATGCCTTGCGTATCTTGAAGTATTTGTATTTGACAAAAAATCTGAAACTAACATATAGTAAAAATGAAACAATTGATACTCTAGATTGTTTTGTAGATGCAGATTGGGCAGGTGATAACATCGATCGTAAATCTACTACTGGATATGTAATTAGGTTATTTGGAAATGTCATATTTTGGAAATCAAAGCAAGGCAGTGTCGCGAAATCTTCCACTTCAGCAGAGTATGTAGCATTATCGGAAGCTGTAACTGAGATTAAGTTAGTGAGAGATATATTGGATATTTTTGAGGTAACATTTTTGAAACCTGTAAAAATATATGAAGACAATTCAGGTGCATTGAGCATAGCAAAATTTGGAAATTTTTCAAAAAAATCTAAGTATATTGAGTATCACTTTGTAAATGAAAATTATATGAAAGAACTTATAGATGTATTCAAAGTAGATTCGAATAATAATGTGGCTGATATTTTTACTAAATCATTAAGTAAAGTTTTAACTTTCATAATTTTACTTAATTCATGAAATTTCGAGAAATGTTAAATGTAATTGGATAAGTGTGGGTATATAGTAAGATATTGTAAATACTGTCATATAAATGTAAGGAGGCGTGTTGGAATATGTATACATTTATATTACACAACCGCCATCTATGATATTACTTTTGAACTATTGTATAGGTATATAAGCGAGTGCACGATGTTCCTTTTTCCCCATTTTATTCTTGTTCTTTGTTAAGGTGATGTGTTGTTGAATGATGTAGTCTGAACTCGTCAATAAACTCTTGTGTGTACAAGTATTCTTATTTTATTTAACAATTTTATATTTCATACTTATATTTTTCAGTAAGCATTGAGAACCATTCATTAGTCATACGACTTATGCTCTGGCAAATGTAACTGGTTATGACAGATCTGAGGAAAGACGGAGTAGAAATTCAGATTTGTCCGTCGTTCAATTTAAGAATTTTTGCACAATATGGCAAGTCTGCAGGATTAAATCTTTTTGGATGGTTATGCAGATTCCTTTTAATAATCATATTTTTGAAAAAACTTGAAGCAAATCGATCCGGCACCACTCCGGTGGCTGAGATGATTATTGGCAATATTTCTACCTTACTCAGTTGTCAAACATGTTGGATTTCTGCTGCCAAATTTTGGTATCTACAAATCGTCTCTGATTCTGTCTTATTTAGATTGTAAGTGGACAGTCTATATTAATGATTGCTGCATACTTTTCTATTTTATTGATAACTACTATGCCGGGGCTATTATAATCCTCAGTTTTATCAGTGACAATAGGCTTATCCCAGTGGAGTATTATTTCACTATTTTCTATAAACGATGAAGGTGAGTATTTGTAAAATGGTGGAGAGTAGTGGCTTTTTGCCGGTCCAGTACCACTTCCGGTTTTATTGTGCCAGTCCGGTACCACTTGCGGCCGGCGCCACCAATTATAATGGCGAGGCGGCATGTCAACAAACCGCAAGGGCGATAAAAATTGCGCAACACCCGGTGGCGCGTGCCGCGTGTGGAGCAGCGCTAATGGGCCGGTGATAGCGCATCCGCCGCTTGGCAAGCGCGCGCCCAGCCGGCGCCAGCAATTATAATGCTGAGTCGTCATGTCAACAAACCGCAAGGGGCGATAACAGCGCCCTGGGCGGCAGAGTGGCAGGCAGGCCTATCAAACTCTGAAAGAGAAGACGTGTCCCCGCCCTGCCCTGCCTAGACTGTCAAGCAGGCTCA
>BLKR01016150.1:0-35601 GCA_011170035.1 Teleogryllus occipitalis | reverse complement strand
TTGATATTTTTGTACTACACTTCTTTACTCATACTTGCCATGCTCATTTACTGCCCGAGGGTCAAAGAGTGCAATGGCATACGCATGGGCTAGGGCGCGGGCGCGCGGGCGCGGGCGCGCGGGCGCGAGCGAGGGCGCGAGCGAGGGCGCGGGCGCGGGCGCGGGCGCAGGCGAGGGCGTGGGCGAGGGCGCGGGCGAGGGCGCGAGCGAGGGCGTGGGCGTGTGCGTGGGCGTGAGCGTGAGCATGGGCATGTGCTCGGGCACGGGCGAGGGCGAGGGCGAGGGCGCGGGCGCGGGCGAGGGCGAGGGCGCGGGCGTGGGCGTGTGCGTGGGCGTGGGCGTGAGCATGGGCTTGTGCACGGGCACGGGCACGGGCGAGGGCGAGGGCGAGGGCGAGAGTGACGGCATGGACGAGGAAAAGGGCAAGGGCAGATGGCCACAAACCACAGGAACAACGAATCACGGATTGAATCAATCGGCGCGGCGGCCGCATGCATATTTCACGTGCATGTCGAGCGAAAACAGTAGTGTGCAGCACTCTGTGCCCTCCCGCTGTTCGCTTTCGGCGCAAATAGATGGACAACGACTCTCATTACGTCTATCAATATGTAACGTCCGACGCAGTTCCATCTATCGTAATTGCCTGAATATAGAATGATTCGTTGGTTCTCACAAAAACTACGTTTGCTCGATAACGCAAACAAGTCATGAAATGAGGTTGCATGCACAATTGCATTGTATGATGCAATGGAAAGCGACTGCACCTTACAAAGCACGCTTCCAGCGCGTTTAACAGCGAGGAGTGTTTGGAATTGTACGCTCCTATCCAAGTATGCAGGTCACTGTATCTGGAGAACGTATATTTACATACTCACAAAGGTCGCCTGCACAGTGGCCAACCACGTTAGCGTTCGCAGTGGTAGGGTGTTTACAATGTCCGGAATTGATATAGTGTGACAACTTGCAATAATAAACCGGGTTGGGAAAATATTGTAACTTTTTGTGAATAACTCATTTTGTACCCATTTAATACGCCAGACAATATGCACAAAAATAGAAAATGAGAACCCTGCGCGAGAATCTCGTGAATTTATATCGCTCGAGTAAACATTTCCACTCTGAATGCCAAAACCACGTAGTATTTAATGCAGAATAAACTGCGACTATAGAGGTACATACATTGTGCAAATCCACATTCATTTGAAAATACTTGTACTATTACCTTGACTGAATGTGGTAAGCCAGTTCCAGACTCTGACTTATGTGCGCCCTAGGCTGCCAAATGCTTTAGCGTCCTTTTTTTTTAAATTTGATTTTCTGACATAGTTATTTATTATATTTTGAATTTAAAATGTATGATATTTGTAACCGATGCAAATATTGTATACGTATAAATTATGGATTATATATATTTGAATTTTTTGTAACATCAAACATTTTAGGTGAATAAATTAGATATAGAAATGCTTTTATAATTACTTTACATATTTGAGTATTATTTGCATTTTGTTACAAAAATTTGGATATTAAAGTCAAAATAACTTTTAGGTGTACATATAAAATATACGTTGTCATTCGGAATCTCGTTTTCTCGCTTTAGTCTCGGTAAATTTCTTAACAGTTACTTCAAACTCTGCGCGTCTCAAAATGTCATGTTCTATGAGACCATCTATAAGACTTGATCTCAGATATTTTTTTACGCGCTTCAAAGCAGAGAAAAATCGTTGGTTACTTACATTAGTCACAGACATCGTTAAATAGTCTTAAAATAATCTTGTCACTTGGAAATATATCTTTTACAGTCAATTTCTTTAACAGAATATCCTCCGAATTACCATTTTCTAAAGCCTTATTTTCATATCGAACGAGATAGCCAGCCAAAAACGGATCAAATTTGAATATTAACCCAATGCAGCCTAAGAAATTTTCATTTTGTAACCAATAGTCTCGTTGTTACCCAAGAAAATAATCCTCTTGATGCTAAAAATCTACAATTCTTTTCCGGATATTTCTCCAATATTCCACTTTATTTTTGAGCTGTTCACAAGCTCTGAATCCACTCTTTATAAAACGGTAGACCCACATACAAATTTTCTTACACAATTTTGACGTTCCGAACTATTATGTTGAGAAATGCGATTGCTATTGTTCCAGTCGTTAAGCCTTGTTGTAGCAGGCAAAATAGTTCCACCATACAACTTGCATGCAGCTCAAAAGACATTGTCCTGCAGATGGCGAATATACTAACCATAACATTTTAACAACTTCTCCATTTGCCATTGTTTTTGAGAAATATTATTTTAATAAATATCGACCTCCTTCTGCATGATGACTTTTAGAGGTAGAAAAATTTATGTCATGATTATCTTCCGTCACCATTTCTCTAAAACCATCGTTAACGTTCCACTACTGGGTCGTTTGGAGCTATATTTGATTAATTAACACTTTCTTTCGATACAAATATGGAAAGAAAGATTTCTATAAAAACATTCAAAATTTCTCCTTATGAAATTTGCATCCCTTGAAATTCGTCTGCCCCTAAAAGTGCGCCCCCAGGCTGCAGCCTACTCAGCCTGTTCGGTAATCTCGCACTGTAGTAAGCTAAGTATTACGAGAATATATGTTACAGACGTGACATATATTGTTGTCACGTAAGTTACAAACCTCACGTGATATCTTACATGCTTTGATAAAGTATTAGAGCTCCACGAAAATTTGTTAGTTAGTTAGTTAATGCCTTATTTTACGTGGCGAGACTCGGGCCATCAGGCCCGCTCTTCCGTCTAACCACGCAAATTTCGTTACGCTCCTTTCACCACCTAGCGGAGAAAGGAGGTATTATCTTGGGCGATGAAACAGGCGGATTTCAATTTTGCTCAGAGGCTTCATTTAGGCTTGAGGATCTTTTACTGCATGTAAATGCAGTAAATCTACTAACATGGGACAGCCGGCTTTACTTCCCCTCCGAAGGAAGACGTACGAAGGATTTTTTTCGCCCTTAAAAATCCACGGCTTCGATCGGGTTTGAACCCGCAAACTCGGGTACAACAGTCCGGTACGCTGACCGTTATACCACCGAATCCGCAATGTGCAATGTTACAGACGTAACATATATTGTTGTCACGTAAGTTACAAACCTCACGTGATATCTTACATGCTTTGATAAAGTATTAGAGCTCGCAATAAGAGAAAAAATATTGATGTAATAAACGTAAAAATTTAGTAAATGTAAGAAAGTTAACATATTCCGGAAGTTTCTCGTAAGCGTAACCGTAAACACTTGGAGTGTGATACAAGTATAGGCTATTGTTATCAGATCTTTCAAATAAACACACAATATAAACAGGAATACTGAAAATTATCGTCTTCAGAGTATATTTATATACTTGCAGAGCTTAAATTTCATATATTTTATTACAAAGTTATAATCATACAAAGTGTTAATCATTACACGATTAACGCCATAAAGAACAACAAAATCAGGATGTTGCAAATTACACACATTTTTAACAGAATAACTAAATTCAACCAAACACAATCAAACATAATTATAAACACAACAATTTCAATCATATTCATTCCCTAGCATCTACGGTTTGCGAAAAATATTCAGTTCCATTACAATACTACTACATGTTGCTTCGCAGGCAGTGGACCGTTTATCGAAGTGTTTTTGCGCATTTTTACTAAGCGTTTTTTCAGAGACTGTGGTCAGTTTAAACCGCGGAATTCTGCGACAAAACGCGTCCTCTTTCCGAGTCCTCGACGAGCTTGCAACTGCGGTACATCCTCACTTCACTTTTTATTCGCTACGCGCTGCCGAGCAACTAGACGCATTTGGCAGCCGCGGGCGAGCACCTATTTGGATCGTTACAACGCTTTAATACAAGCTGAGTCAGGAATTGGAACTTTTGAAGTATATTTCATTTTCACTTTGATTATCTTCAGTCAAACTTCACGAAGTCGATAACATATTTGTAATAAGAAGTATTACAACTTTTCTAATAATTTATGGCCTCCCTATTAACTAGTATCAACATTAGCCTGTCACTTTTCCTAGGATGAATGTCCCTAAGGGATTCGTTTATTAATTCTACAATCTCGTATTATAATAAGATGTCATACGGCAGTCCTATATTAAATAAGCATTATCCATTACTACAATGCACTTATTATTTTTATTTCCTTGTTCTTGACAAATACACGTTTTTCTCTCGTGAAATAAAGAAATATTTCCCTCTTGTCGATATTCCTTCACTGCTACTACTATTTACTTACCATCACTTTGTTACTGACTTTTTGACAGTAATCCCACTCAAATAAAATATGGATTCCGTTTGATCAATGGCATGCAATACATTCTTTCATCTGATCAATAATATGCAATCTTTATTTGAATTTTCTTGCTTTCGTTGACTATAATTCGATAGTGTTCGAGAAAGAGAGTTAAGTTATAAAAGGTAGTTTGAAGAAAAGTTAAAATAAAATTTCTGGTGATCATTGCAAAGCTAAATATACCTTATATACTCAGATTGTAAATACATGTGTGAAATACTTCCACCACATTTTAATTGACTGCAATTCTGACACAACTAGAAAAATGATGTTTTTAGACATTCTTTTTTAAATTTTTGCTGGAGGTTGAAATACAGGTATTGCACGCTTAATAACTGGTAAAACGTTCAGCAAACTAAAGACCTTTAATAGTTTTCTAAATAATAACAAAATATTTATACTCGAAAAATAACGGACGATAGGCGGGGCCATAGTAATCGAATAATCTGCGACTGTCCGTTTGCCAGTCACTCATCTTTAGATTTCCATTCTACCACTCGAAACAAATGAGATTTCATTCGCGGCGTTTGGGTCGCCTGATGAGAGACTAATAATTGTTACAATATACCTCCAAAAACTCTAAGAAAATTCTCGAAACACACGTAGGGGTTTTTACAAGTAAAACGCGTTTTGGGTAGATTTTGGCACCTATAGAAGTCACTGGATTCCTCTCGACAAGTCAAATCGATCAGCACAATTCCCAGTCGTTTCCCTCTAGGACATTCTGGAAGACGTAAGAAATCACGTGTTTTCGATGGTTTCAACGCCTCCGTGAGCACATAGGCGAAACGCTGTGAAATACTGTGCTCGGTTTCCGGTATTTTCATGAATCGTTACGACCCGTTCCATCAGACTGACGATAACAAAAGACACCAATGCTTCAATACGAATGATGTTTCTGAAGAAAGTGATTCAAAGTGAAAAAGGTAAAGTTTCGTGACTAATTTCAAATTTCCTCAATTTATCCAGACGAATAGTGCTAAACTTCAGTTTGAATCGGATGCGTGGCAGAAATACTGATCACGGTAACCATACCGAGCAAATGACAATAAAATATCTACAAAATTTCATTCTGTATTGGAAATTGTTTGTATGTAATTCTTTATTTAAAATTTGCGATATTTTGTGAATATGTTCAAATACAAATATCGACACAAATTTCTTATATACATTTGGAAACTAATTGCCGTTCTCCAATGTATCTTTAAGACAATGACGCTTTTTAAGACTTACCTAAGCTATACCTGCAGTGAACGACTCTAATAAGAACTATGTCTATTCCACTTCAATTGTCCGATTGTCAGATAGTAACCATTAAATCACAGGTTTCAACACAATGAAAGTCAGCGTGATGACGGTGCCTGTATGAAAATGATGGAGTGAGAAGTAGGGGAAACAGAAGAATCTCGAGCAAACCTACCGCGAAATCTCTTTCTCCATAAGTTCCTCTTGATTTCACCGGAATTTAAACCTTTATATCTACAGACGGAAGGTGATTATTTTATTATAGCGTTATGGCAAGAACAAATTTTATTATAAATCAGAAATTTGTTTTCAGAAAGAAGAGAATGGTCAAAAATCACTCAATGAAATTTCAGTGTAATATTCGTAGCAACTGAATCAGAAATGCAAGATTCTCCGTTTCTTCAAATAAATATGGAAATCAATATTTCTGAAATATTTCAAACGGATTTAACAAGTTTTGTGTTTATCGCGATAATACGTCAATTTCGCTTAAAAGCACTTCATTGCGAAAAAAAACTATCGAATTCTGTGTCCGAACAATTCAGAATTCAAAAACCAACGAAGTTGTTTTAATTTATTATTTGTAGCTATTTTTGTTAAGACGAAAAACTCATTCCAGTAGAAATCACCTTCGGTATTTCCGACGCTTGCGTTCCGTGTCACCGAGGCGCGCGGGGCTTTGCGGCTGTTACGTCCTACAATCTGCCCAAGTGGGCAGACCAGGGCACTCGACTTGTTCTTGCTCGTCCAGACCCCGCCCCCTCCGTTCCTCTCTCCGCCTTCCTCCTCGCTTCCTCCTGAAAGCCGCTTCGCTCCCAAGAACCCGTTCATTCACGCCGCTGCATTTCTTTGTTGCAGAAAAACAAGGACATGATGGGAGACCTGGTCGGGAACTGCAAACTCAGGAATGGTAAGTGTCCATGATGGCTAAGAATTGCGCGATCTCAAAAATAATAATAGTAATGAAATGAAACATGTTGGCAATGACATGTTTGAGTTCAAAATTCGTAGAAATATTTTCGGCAGTGCAGGCTGCAAGAGAGAGAGGTCCAGCTTGTTTACAAATATCTGATTTCCGTTTTTGGCAACTGAAATTAAATTATTTGTATGAGGTCTTATTTTTTATGAATTTGTTTACATTTTTTTATTTTAGTAATCTTAAGTCATGTTTACGACTATATTTATCTATCACAATGTAGTCCTGACGATGAGCCCTAATGTGTAGTTGAAAAATAATTAGATGATCAAATAATTGTAATACAAAATGTTTGCCAACATCAGTTTCCTCTCATTTAATTATTTAACTACCAAATTAAACTAACAACCTTTCAATCCTAAATGAAGATCATCACGAGGAAAGTCCATGATTTTGTTTATAAACATCCTATGTTAATGGATCTAATACGTGGATATCCATTTGTTTAATGTAAGTACGCATCCTTCCTCCCTCTCTCTTTATAAACACATATGAATTTAATATGCTAAGGGTAGATGACGATTTTCGGAAATTTATAAGAAACCATCGCTGGCACAAAATCCTGAAAGTGTGCTACTACCGAACAGGAAATTAAGCTCCAGTTCTGCATCCAACACATTTAAGTTAAAAATAAATACGTTTACAGATTATTACACAAAACGGAGACACTGTTATCGCACTTAACTCGGAAACGATATGTCCTGGGTTCTTAAACGTAGCCATGGAACACGCTTATTGAGGGATGAACTAAGTTCTATGGGGACACGGGTTTGGGAGGTCAGGTGGGGACAGGTGGACGAGAGACAGTTGGGGACAGGTGTAGGATAGATGAAGGACATGTAGGAAAATTAAGGGGACAAGTGTGACCTGAATTATGTTTCTTAGGTAGTATTACACAAATTGAGTCCTCTTTGAACTTTCTATTACATTATTGAAGATATAGTTATTTTGAATGCTCCCATTCCATAGCATAAGTGGTTACAAAGAAAGCAGAAACTCGAAATCTACGTAAAATTAAATTGATGGAAAAAGACAAATGACCTTTCACAAAAAAGTATTAAGCCCGTTTGATTTTCTGTGTGGTGTAGATCTTAACGCTCAATGTATTGCAGTGATACATCTCTCGCACAATACCAAACCCCAATGCTGTAACCCCAAGTTCAGGGACAGGCCATTCATAGTTGGTTTATAATGAGGCAATTTTCAGCTTTAAAACAATTATTTACAAGGGGCGGAGTTTTTATGCGGGTCCAGTATTAGTAATATTATATAATATTTAGTAACTTGATTGAACGTACAAGACCGTGAATATATATGAATTTAAAAAAATCAAGTAAATTAAAAATGCATGGAAAAACATTAAGTCTGAAGAAATACTTTACCTCCCCTTCAATCATTACAACATTTTTCATGGCAATACTGAAAAACTTCAATGCACCGATGTCACTTACGAAATAAGGTGTCGATCATAGTAGTCATATGCTATTTACCAAGATGCTTGTACTAACAAATTATTCTTTCTTCACCAATGTTGTTTCGAAACAAAATTATTTTATTATATAATGTACAGCAGTACACCAACTTTCCTTATTAAAGCAAACTTTTTTATTTGCTTAAACATATTTTTGTAGAAATTTTAAGGTTAGTTAATTTTAAAGTTTAATGTTAATTTTATTATTTACGTATTTATTGATATTCATCGACGCAATTCTATGTAAATTCCTGTGCAGACACTTTTTTATAACAAATCCACATTGGGTAATTTCTTTCCGCATACATCTATGACAAGCTGTTATAACGTGAATTAAAATGTCACATTTCGACAATTGTTCAAGGAATTGAAAGAATATTGTAGGATCAAACCTGTCATTTCAACTCTCAATATGCTTTAAAAAGGTATTTCAAATTCATACAGAGCATACCTCATCATCAAAATCAAGATTTCATGTTAAGAGGGTGGTGAATGTTTTGAAAGGGGGAAAGTCTCCAAAACGCGTTTCTGCGTTGAACGGGTCACCGCCACTACTAAGTTTGGAGGTAAAGTTACATCACTTGCAGGAAAAGTGCAACATCTCTACCAGAGGCCTCGAAATCTTTGGCGACAGCACTTAACATTTTGAACATGTGGCTTCAGGTGTACTGACAACACTACTGAAAGCGGTAGCCTTCGTCCATTGAAAATATGGTATTTAAACGTCATTTACACACACGCATATATCATATACCATTTTAGGAATGAATTTTAAAATGGTTTTATAATTAAATTCTAGAATTGCCTTCCAGCTTGTAAAGTAATGGAAGTGTTATCTTTGTTTGAGAAGAAAGAAAGGATGAGTATCTAGCCTACTTGAGAACATTTCTTTCTGGGTTGTATTCCAAAGAAATCGTTCATTAAAATGCGGATGAATTTTTAAACTGAAGTGCAAGTGATCTTTACAAAAAATAACAAACAAATTTAACGATTTATTTTTAGGAGAAGAAAAACACTTTATACGTCTTTAATTTGCACAGTAATAACCATCCGAAACTCCGCAAATAACGTAAATCATTTATAACAACGAAAGACGATCCTTTGTGGTTTTGTGGGTAGAAGCACGCACCGTAATTCAACTTAACGGTTTAGAACCAGTTTATACGCCTAATTTATCTCGACTTGCTTTTCGGCCTACGCATTGTATTTTGAATCTGGTTTACTTACATCTGTAGGCTCTCGAGTAGTCTTACCTAAATAAAATAACGGTTACAGGTTTTCTTGTAATGATTATTTTCCTTGTTCGAAAACTGTCACAAGGGCACTAACGAACGTACGTCGATTATTGAGAGAAATTACTCTACGTATGAACTTTAAAAAGTTCGTCTCAAGTACGCCATTAAAAAAGACATGAGCCTATTTTTTAATTAACTATACATTTAAAATCGTTATTTTCACCTGAAATTCCTAAAAATACCACAAGATTAACAAATGTACAAACAGATAGAGACAGAATTTTCTACCAAAAGCATGCTTTTATTTAAGTTTTGTAGAGCTTTCCAACTTCGTAAATACATGCTTCATGGCAATCTCATTTACAATGTGTGTTAGCATGTTTGGTCTTTGAGAAGTTCATGCATATGCATGATTAGAGAGGCGTTTTATTCATTTAATTTTGTATATTTGGACTGCTAACTAGCATATTAACATTAATAAATACCTTTTATTAATTTTTTGCACAATTTGCTAACCTCTATGCCCATTTTGTATAAAAATCATATTATTCTTAGATCCTGACATCTGGCAGTGATCTTTATTGCATATTGTTGCACTATACATTTTAGCCCTGCGGTACACCTCTCAGCACAGGTTAAATTTGCAAGTAAATAATACTCCATTAATTAGGCATTTTCTAGTTTAAGCTTAACGAAATGTTTGATGCAGATAAGTCAGAAATGCATTAAGAAATCTTAAAGAGCATTTAAAAACAAAACAGTGAAGCATGACTTGATACAAATGAAATTTAAAAAATTAAAGTTGCCTACAGCATTTGAGACATTAGGATTTTGTTTTGGTGTTTGGATACGAGAGTGTGGCTGCTAAGGAGAAACTATATAAAGTTATTCAAATTCCGATTTGAAATTTCTTCAAAATGTAAACTTTATTATTTGCGGTGAAAAAATAGAAAGATCAGGATTTGACCTCTCATTGTCTCAGATTGTATCTTTGAAGTATGCTAATTACGTCTTGTGACATAGATCAATGTTTTGCAGTCAAAAACATTTTTTTTCTTATAAAAGGATGGATTTAAGAGGACAATTGAGAAAAAATTATATTCAGTTTCAAAATGTAATAATACTCGTACAAAACGAAGCCAACTAAAATTTCATAAAGCAGATTTTTTTCCATTTATTACCCTGCATGGTGACATTTGGCTATGTGATAGTCCATGTTTACATGCATATTTTAGAATTTGTAAATGCATGGAAATTCTGTCTCTGCTCATATAAACCCAATACGTCTCGGGAGTTTATGCATACACGACTTATTATGTCAAAATAAATTTGACTAATAGTGATGTTAGTCTACGATTATAAATAGGTCCCAAAGAAACCGAAGTCCACTAGCGTTGTTTTTCGACGTTCGTGGGCAGTTCACAAAAAGAATTTATGGGGCAGTGTTTCTACAAAGACAGAAAACCACTGTCTTGGCAGAGCCCAGGGGAGCCTTGGAAATTCGCCAAACACCGAATGGACCTCCATCGCCCGACTGCTGATCTACGCCACCGCAACCTAGTTTTTGGTGGCCCGCCGCTCGCAACGGGTCGCGTCCGTGACCCCTCCGTCATACGAGAGCCTTATTGGGCGGCGAAAACATCGCCGCGCCGCCCACTGTGCCGCCTCCGCGCCGAGACTTCGCTGTATGTTCGGGCGACTTGCGGGCGAACTGGACTGGGAACCGGAAGCGGACGACCAGGTCGGCTAGGTCTCAGCTTCTTAGTGTTGGCGGAGACGCAAATTAGCCACCGTCAAGACTCGAACCTAGGTCATTCCGGTCTAGAAAGCTTCAGAATAAACTCGCGAATGAAGTATGTTATCGAATCTAGTGATTCCTCTTTCTAAAACATTTGACAACTGTTAGCGTGAAATTTGGTCTTCAGGAATAATCTTCAAGAAATATGGTCTGCAGGAATAATAAGCATGTGTGTTCAGGATACAGTAGTACATGATAATTCATGATTACTGATAATTTTCACCAATTTTATAAACGTCATGAATTTTTTTACAGCTAACAATTTTTCTACTCACATAAATAGAAACGATAAGTCGCTAGAGGTGCCACATAACATTTCCATGATTGGAAATTTTGTTTCTAATTATCTACCCCTAAATGTAAAGAGCAAGTTACTTCTACAACTCGTAAAATCTTGAAACCGTTGCGACAGAAAACGATTGGATAAGGTACTGTCAATGAATCTTAAGTGGTTGGTTAGCGCTCTACTTTTTCCTGTCTACAACTTCTGCTCCTCAATTATCACTAATATTTATGAAGAAACTAACCACACATTGCACAGAGTGATAATTCTTATATCATGTTCATTTTTAAAGCAAAAAGGGACGACCTCGCGAAATTGTATTGCCTCAAAATTAGTTCATCTGGGGAGATAGTTTGTATTGCTTCAAATATACAAGATCCTCTTTTGTCAATTAACATAGTTATTCATAAATTTCATAGAAATCTATATGTTCAGAGCCTCTGAACTCGATGAAAGGATGTCTTCCGAATTCCATTCAACTGAATGGAAACGAATACGAAGTCATTCACTATTTCCGCAGTGAAATTGTGGAAGGATCTGCATGTATTATGGGCAGATCTTCCCTTTCCATTGCACATTTAAGATAAGAATGTTGTGTATCTGATAAATTCGAAGAACTGAATTGCAACCATCTACTTATGATTTTAAATTTTAAATTTAAATCATTAACTTCAATTGCTTCATGCGTGCAATTTGATAATTGATGTGAATTGATTTTTTTAAATATTATCGTATTTTAAAAAAACGTAAGGGAAGATATTATTTTTATTTATATTAATAAAATGAGCTATTCGTTATTGTAGTCTCAATGAGAATTACACACACTGTCCAAGTGTAGATTTCGCATATTACACGACACTTGATCTAATGTGTGCAAAGCAAACAAAGAAATTTCATTATTTGGTTGTCAGTTGATTGTTTGCCTCTCTTTTTTTATTTCTAGTCTTTTCCTTTCATTCTCTCTCTCTCTCTCTCTCTCTCTCTCTCTCTCTCTCTCTCTCTCATTTTCTGTCTCTCTCCCCCTTTCATTTTCAGTCTCTCTCCCCCTTTCATTTTCTCTCCCTTTCATTCTTTCTCTCCCTTTCATTCTTTCTCTCTCACCCTTTCATTCTTTCATTCTCTCCCTTTCATTCTTTATCTCCCCCCCTTTTCGTTCCTTATCTCTCTCCTCCTTTCATTTTTTCTCCACGTTTCATTCTTTCTCTCCCTTTTATTCTCTCTCTTTTCCGCGCACTTTTTTGGCGTGCGGTTGGCGGTGCGCGGCGACCGCGTGAGAGCGCCGATGACTCACTCGCTGGAGCGGGAGGGGCGGGCGCAGACCAGCCCAGCGCCGCCGCGTTTGTTTTCTCGCCCGCCGCCCCCGCGCCACCGGATGCGCGCGCCCTCGCGCCCACCCGCCCCGCTCGCCCACCCGCCCCTCTCTCCACGCTATTCTCCCTGGGCCAGCCCCGGATACTCTATACTCACAACGATGTTTGCAAACCCAGTATTGAGACGAAAAATATAATCTTTGAGCATTATTTTGGTACATATTTCTTTCTATTGAGACAATTCGTCGGGAGATGACAGAAAATCACAACGACAGAGCAAAATATTAATGTGTTGACTGGGCGTGATTATTGTGTGTTTCCAGGCGCCAGCAGCTATGGTCATTAGTTCTGTACGTACAGTACATGTTATGCCTGTGTCCAAGGAGGTGGCAGTGTTCTGGAACGTGAGTTCCATCGACGGATCTCCGCCAGTGGAGGCACCGCCCCAGCCGGGACAGGATCAAAGATCCCGACCGGTCTCCCGGAATGTGATAGTGTAGTGCATGTTAGTGTAAGTGCGTGTGTAAGGGGAGAGAATAGAACAAGCAAGGGGAAGGAAAGATCGCGCACGATCCGTGGCCCAGTTGTTAGGGCACTGTTCCGGCATTCGTCTGGTCTTGTTCGGGAAAAACACGGATAACTACCAGTGGAACCGGCCCCTATAATTCTCTTCCGGGCAGCGAGCGGATGAATGCGACCTAGCTACTTAGCTGGTGTCAAGAATCCGCCACCGCCAGGACATGAACATTAGAAGCCCCAGGTCAGAGACGGTTCAGTGGTAGCAACTGTTCTTCTCAGCCGTCTCAGGCGGTTGAACAGACATGGAATTAACGTTCGGTAAGAAGGAGAAAAGGCACACTGATATGAAGTTACCACACTCGCTCGTTCCTCTGACTTGTCATAATGCACTTCACTCACGTGTATTAATGCCCATTATTTTATCGTTTTATAACACTCGATATTTATAATATGCTAAGGAAAGATTACGGTTTGGAACCGTTTATAAGAAATCATCGACACAGAACCATGTAAGTGTGCTAGGAATTTATACTCAGAAAGGAATTGCCATCCAAAAAATTTAAGATGAAAATAGTTCTTCTATGCTCCCAACGCGGCCACCGCCGCCATCTCCGCGTTCCCCACCGCCACCCAACGTTCCTGCCACATTAACAAAACTGACACTGTCATGGACAACATCGCCATCGCCTCCCACTGTCATTCCCAACACACCCTTCCGTCTCAGTTCATGCCACCCCTTCCAAGAACCATCACCATCTCGACCATCACCTCCATCTCCACCACCACCTCTCCAGCACAATGGAGGATCCAAAGGGGGTGCATGGCCCCCATTCCCCCCCACACCACAAAAGGTCTAAAGTTTCCGTTTGTTACCTCCCTTTATTTGGCAAAATTTATGAATTGAATATTTATGTTTAAAAATAATATTGTATATACTATCATAATATACACTTCAAAAATAATGTAGAATATAATAACAAATGTTTATTATTTAACAAGTATCTATGATGGCCCCCCTCCAAAATCATCGGCTGGATCCGCCCTTGCACCACCACCTCCACATCTCCATCACCACCATCACAACGTTCACTGAACCACCATCACAACCTCTCCATCACCATCCTCATCCTCACGACTTTCACCGAAACACCACCACCACCCCTCCATCACCCTCCTCATCACCATATTCACTACCACCACCAACATCATCACAACATTCACCGAACCACCACCTCCACATACCGATCACCATCCTCCTCACCACCACCATCCTCACTATCACGACTTTCACCGAACCACCACCCCTTTACCATCACCATCCTCCTCCTCACCACCACCACCACCACCACCACCACCACCACCACCACCACCACCCTAACCATCACGACTTTCACCGAACCACCATCTCCACATCACCCTCACCATCCTCACCACCATCACTATCACCACCATCATCACCACCACCACCACCACCACCACCACCACCACCACCACCACCACCACCCTCGCCAACTTCACCACCACCTCAATCAGCACCACCCTCCTCGGCAACGCGCTCGCCGCATCCCATGGCTCCGCGCGCCTCCGTCGCTCGTGCGCCCGCCCCGTCCCGCCCCGCCCGCTCCCCGCTCTCCTTTGGCGGCCGACTCGTCCGCGCCCACCCTCGGCTGCGGGTCGTCGACCTTTATTGAGGGGACTGCGCCACCCACGCGCCGTCGCGCGCCTCGCGGCTCATCGGGAAGTTGTGTTCGCGCGCGCCCACTCCGCACAGCACCGCGAACGCCCAATCACCCGACACGTTTATTACGCGCGTGCAAGTTTCCGAGTGAGGAAGGCGGATTTCCGTTAATTTTGGTTGTCCAAACCCCGAAACATTTTTGTCAAATCCAATACTTTTAATTTAATGCAATGGTTTCTTAACAGACTCAGTATTTATAAGAATTTATTTCTTGTTATACTTTTAAGTTATCATTATTCTCCTATTGCTATACACAGGATATCTACATCATGACATACCATGTAGAATACGATAATATTACCATGTAGAATACGATATACACACAATTTATTTTTACATTTTAAAAACTCCAGAATGCTATTTCGTGGATTCGCGGGCGCAATCCCAGAAATGTTTTGTGAAACCTCTCAGGAGTGTTCCAGAGGGTGAAAAGGAATTAGGGTATAGATATAAGTATTACGTAAACAACACATTTTTACGCATTGTAGACCTGAAGACAGAACTTTCCTTACAGCTAATGAGTCTTAACATGTACTCGTGTAGTCGTGATAATAAGCTGGGCATGAAACACACCAATTGTCAACAATTTCAGTATTTTTGCCTTATTTTCATACTGAGATCGTCCTAAATATTTCAGAGAAATTTTATTTTCACACGTGCTCAAGTAATTGCTTCTTTCCTATTCACTACGATACCAAAGTAAGGTTTGCAAGTGCGAGGTACGGTAGCAAAAAATTAACAATACTAGTAATATATTCTATTTTATTAAATGCTGTTTGCCAGCGAGCTTCTACTGACATGATGTTTTAGTAAACGATCGCATACTGACACTGTTTAAAGAAGTTTCCTGAAAAAGTGGAGTATTTGCATCCCTCTGTCTCGCTTATCCAACTGATTCACCCTATTTCTGCCCCTACGAATCGAATGCGGAGGAGCTATGGCAAAAAAAATCGTAAAATTGATGCATAAAATTATCATTTTAAACATAATTCTTGTTGAGCACCTGCTTCATTTTGATTCATTATGCCTACCAATGCATTGCCAAGCTTCGGATCTTTGAAGGCCGCGTGAGCGACAAAATTTATGTCCTATTGTGCCATGCGTGAAGCATCAACGGCGCTCTCTTTGCACACGTGTAATTGAGTAGTGGCTTCTTTCCTCTATTAATAGAATGAAAATAACGTTAGCAATTATCATGTTTAAAAAGGTATATGCAGTAATACCTGAACGTATTTTTATTATATGCGATTTTCTAACCGATCGATGCAATTTTATTATCCCCTGGACTGATTTTAAAGAAATTTCAAGTCAAAAGTCAAAGATCTATTATTTGATTTCTTTGCAGTGAAATTTATTCCTAACTTCAACAATCTCTTCTCAGTTATTCCGCCTCAATAGGTTCAATTCAACACGAGGGCAAAATGGTAGATGAATAATTATGGATGGAATAATGTTCAGATGGAATTCTTGCTGTTAGAGAGCAACATACCCGCACACCAAATTTTGTTGTATATCAAGCATATGAAATATTCGAGGTATTCGAGAATCTTTAACAAACATTCGAAAAACAAGGGAATTCGTTTCATCATTCATCGTTTTATCATTTATCATAGAAGATGTTTATATATTTGGCGCTTAACAAGCATTTCAAATAAAGAAATCGTAAATTAGTTACGCCACAGGTATCGTAATTTTGTGCGAACGTACCACAAAAAGATATCAACCCTTTTAGTGTTATTACGATCTAAGGAAATAAGAAACAACGGTCTGAATTAACGACTGTCGCTCATAAAATGTGTCAAGGGGAAACAATAAAAGGCAAGTTATTAAGATGTTCACAGAAATTTACTGAGTAGATTACCCAGCGCATAGCATAATGCAGATAAGGGGTGGATACAAGCGGAAACACCTTAAAAATCTTATCAGAACATCTTCTCATCTCATTCTCCCAAGAAATACACCACAAAAAGTCATTAGGTACATACCAAATTCCATTTGAAACAACGGTTTATGAATTAGTAGCAATTACTCGTATTCGAGATGGATGAATCACCTTTTATCTGCCCGAGATAAAATGTGTAACAGTTTCGTTGTCAGTGTACAACATATTATACTTTTCAAATGCGTTTTTTCAATTATTCCTTCTCTGTAACAGAATAGTGCAGACTGTGTATCAGATACTACGTGCATGCAATAAATCGTGGCGTAATATGCTTAAATCTCACGATTTTCAAAAATGGTTGATCGTGCGCAAATGCAACCAGCAACGCCACTACATATTGTCCGATTTCAAAAAAAATATCTTACCTCTTACAACTTACAGCTACCTCTTACATCATACACTTTTGGAGAGTTCTTCGAATAATATTTCCTTTCCGTATCTCCTCTTAATTCAACATAAATGTACTTTAAGTTAAATGTATGAAGTCTCAAGTCGCATTTCTTTTAAATTTCTTACGTGAATTAAATAAACAAAGGAGAAGTTCCCCCTCAAGTAAATCCAAACTCGCAGATTCCGGATTGTTGGACCATCTCACTTCCTGGGTCTTCCTGAAGGCCGTTTTCTGGGCGACTGGCGATTCCAGTGACCTCGTTCGGAGGCTGTGTAAGTGCCGGAGCTCGTAACCGGCGTCGTTCCGCCCCGCGCCTACCCCTCCCGCCACCCGCACCTCACCGCCCGCACCACCCCTTTTGGCCCAACCCCGTCCAGCCGCGCCCAGCGCCGTCCCTCGTCACCGCCCCGCGCCGCCGCCCCGCGCCGCCGCCCCGCGCCGCCGCCCCGCGCCGCCCCGCGCCGCCCCGCACCGCCCCGCGCCACTCCGCCCCGTGCCCCTCTCCGCTCCGCCCACGGAGGCCAGGTGGCGGCGGCGGCGGCGGCGGCGGCGGCCCAACGGCCCTGCCGCCCACGTGCGCCGCCGCGGCGCACAGCGGCACCAATTGGCGAAGACGAGGCCCAAACACTACAAGAAGTAGTGCTATATAGAGATTATACTTGGATTTATTTAGAGCTGCCTCTGACGTAAATTAGAGTAACTACACTAAGTATCCCCAAACAATTGCAATATCCGTTTCAAACTCAGAGGCACTCGAGTTTCTCTCAATTGATCGGGGAGTATTAAGTTAGAGGAAAATTGGCTGGACGGTTTAGACGCTAGCGTTTATGATGGTCCGACAGACAGACAAAACATAGCGGCTGAATTCGACCAGCCAATGCATCCGCTGTCAGAAATCCGCAACTTACACCATCGGGGCTCGAAACGTAAAACCTCCCGGTCGGAGTCGCTGCAGCGGAAGCAGATGTGGCCCTATGTCGTTTCAGCGGGTCTCTAGATAGAAATTTATGAGCACAAACTTTTATTTTTGAAGGTTTGTTACTGGGAGAGGTGGCTCAGTGCATCAACTGATGTCACTACAGTGCCTCAGACCGGGAGGTTCTACGTTCGAGTCCCGACAGTGGCAAGATTTTCGTTACTAGCTTGTCAGCTATGTCGAATTCTGTCGCTGTCTGGTGGGGAATTCTAGCGGCCGGTTGCTCTGATCGGTAAGTTTTCCGTGGTTTCTCCGATCGACACCAAGCGAATGCCAGAGCAGTACCCTACCAAACGGGCCACGGACCGCGCGCGATATTTCCTTCCTCTTCCTTGTCCTATCCTCACCTCTTACACACACACTTACAATTGCGAGCACTACACTACCACACATGCCGGGAGACCGGACGGGAGCTTAGTGCTTGTCTCGGCTGGGGCGGTGTCCCGTTGGTGGGAGATACCTGGTTGGGGAAACCCCGCTAGCCGACGGTAGGTCGGCGCCGAATCTCGTCATCCAGCGGAGGAAGATCACCGCCACCGCCCGATGAAAAACACACTACACTTACGGGAATAATGACATCATTGCTTGACGTGAAGGTTTTTTCACGTTTCCCTCATTCGGTCACACTGTGCACTGCCCGCCCTCACAGCACGCGGTGCGACGTACGGCTTCTTTCCAACTCGGGAGAAAGTCAGAGCGGCTTAGCGACTTTGCATCGTCAGGACGGCATCGCAAAGCGCGAGGCATTTTTGAATTTTATGCCTGTGGCTTTTAAGATGCAGACTCGAGCAAAGTTTGCTACGTTGCGTTGTATACTCAATTTTCTTAACGGTCTCATTCAAGTTAAAGAAAAATCGATCACAACCTATGACATTTATGAATATTATTTCAAAAGTAACTAAGAGCAGACATTAACGTACATTATTATTGTTTAATGCCTGCCTGAATGTTAGAATATGTAGCAAATCAATGCTCCTCCCCAAGTCTGGAAAGTTTCAGTCCTACCAGGATACGAATACGTTTTCATGATATTTTGTGTGTTATGCCAAGGAGATTCTCACGTTGCTGGATCCAAATAGAAGCAACCTACGAGTGGGTAGGTGCCTAGACCAAGGGAATCCATTTTGCAAGACCTCAAGGGTCAAAACTAAAACTCTTAATATCGTTGAACGCCATACTTCAATTTCTCGGGCGATCCACACCTGAGTTCCCCCTATTGTAGATCTCGGTAGGTCGTCCGGCTGCTCTGAAACGGAGTGGGGTGGAACCATGCGTGATAACAGGCCGCACCATGCTTAACGCAGTGAAACAATGATTTTGAATTTCTCAATTTACTAGAAAAATATCTTTAATCTAAAATATTCTTACATTAAGAGGGTGTGGTCGACGGGGCGCGAGGACTAGACGAGCAATGTTCTCGACCGACGTGGATGCAAGGGACATTCACATTTGACTAATAACATTTCGCGAGCCACAATAAATGGCACCTCAGGCCACAATAAATGGCTCCGCGGGCCACAATAAATGGCACTGTGGGCCGCATGCGGGCTGCGAGCCGCCAGTTGGACAACTCTGGCCTAGACCATGGTTAGAAATCATCATTTCTACATTCTAAATAACATTATCTACATTTGAACGTCATGTTGTGAAATCACTGCCACACACTGAGACTGGCGGCAAGAAAATCGAAAGACAAACCGAATCCATTGAGAGATGTTAGCTCACGATGCAATAATAGAAGTACACTCTACTAGGTCATCATTTACATGATCCAGATTGAGAAGTGCTATTTCTGCTCATTATACTTTCAAACTAGATTCTACAGCTTGTTTCTGGGCAGAGGCTTCATATACCGAGTGGGTTCCGATTCTAGATCAGTGAACGCCTAGTGCAAGATTCTGAACGGATCCAAAGACACTACATAAAAATCTGCAAGTTTCATTCTTATGGGAAACATACGCCACATTTGCATTTATGAAGTGTTAATATTTCCACCACTAGTTATTTATATTATTAGAAATTTAAAAAAAATATGTGATGTGCAGTAAAAAATGAAATCTTATTGTCTATCATTAAACCATCTTACTATCTTCCGCCAACTTCAGTTAATATTTTATAGGGTTGCAGGAACAATTAGAAAATATGTTAAGTTTTTGTTGAGGAGAAAAGCTAATGGAAAGACACTTTTGCACAAACAAATGAATAGAAAACAATGTTTTTTCTTTCTTACTGACCCATGGCCATAAGACTAATGATTAAGGTTGAATGCAAATGATGTCAGTGATGATCGCAGATACCAGAAAGTAACTCACAGCGTTTGACATGCCTGACAGCAGTCTGGCATTTACAAGTTGACGAAGCGACGTGAATCTTATTTGAAAAATATCAAATTTTTTCAAAGCTCTTAATACATTTTGTTACATTTGACAATTAAACACAATTATGGAATTAGAATATAGAATGAATTAATAAATGATAGGCTTATAAGAAAATGAATTCTGGCATCCTTTTGCCGAGTTATAAACGACTAATTAATACAGCCATTTATTCAACTTTAATCCTTGAAGAAACAATTCTTCGGTCTTCTATCCCCAATAAATTGTAATTTACAACAGGTAGACAGGCTGGAAACTCATCTTTCGATTGTTTTGAAATTATCGATCGATCTATCTAATATTATCTTGTTTATCTATGAGCCTGTTTGTTTCTCTGATTACATCTCTGCTACTGGTAGATAAAAGAAGAGGTCCAGCCTTGCTCCGGTAAATCCTTAAACGCAAATACTTTTAAAGAAATATAATTTAAAAACAAATTAGCACGCCACATTTGCATGAAAGACAGAGAAGCACTGTCCATTTCAGTTATCGTCATTTCAATCATCAAGGTTTGCAGTGAGAAATTATGGACCGGAAATGGTTTGATCATTTCAGTAATCACATCATAAACTAGAAAGAAGTGACAATGAGAATTTTTTAGAGTAACATCATAATAATGTACATACAAAGGTACATCTCTACGTCATACTAGTTCTGAAAACAGTGATTTAGTTGTAAAAGCCTTCTCTGCGGACTGAATGATAGAGGAAAGTTATGCCTTCAGAGCCATGAATATTCCTACGGTGTCTGGAGAGAAATTATCATACGTATCCTGTGTCGAGAAAGAGATCTCTAACAGAGGGGTACTTAAGAGCAAGATGCCACGGGGCTACGCCCTTCGAGAGGGAGCCAGAAAGCGACGAGAGGAATCCGGTTGACCCGAGGCGCCCAGGAAGCGAGTCCGCAGGCTAGGAAGTGGGAGAGGAAGAGAGAGGAGGGAACGGAGACACTGCGTGGAGGAACAGAGTTGAACGGCGGCGCGGGACGGGGCGGGGCGGGGCGGGGCGGTAAGAAATGGAGCGGGAGAAGAGAATTGAAGGAGGGCGGTGGCGGAAGGGAGCCTGGCGGAGCGGTGTAGAGCGGAGTGATGGAAAAGGGCAGGGGGGAGTGGAGTGAAGTGGGGCGGAGTGTGGGGGGGGGAGCGGAGTGTGGTGGGACGCGTTGGAGGGAAGACGGGAGGGGGTAAAGTAGGATAGGGTGGGACTAAGTATGGCTAAGTGGGGTGAAGAGAGCCAGGTGGAGAATCTGCAGGGGAAAGGGGAGAGCGGGGCAAAGCGGGCTAGCGTGACGTGGTTTAATGAGCGAGTGAGTGAGTGGGAGTGAGTGAGTGGGAGTGAGTAAGTGGGAGTGAGTGAGTGGGAGTGAGTGAGTGGGAGTGAGTGAGTGGGAGTGAGTGAGTGGGAGTGAGTGAGTGGGAGTGAGTGAGTGAGTGGGAGTGAGTGAGTGAGTGGGAGTGAGTGAGTGAGTGAATGTGAGTGAGGGTGAGTGAGTGAGTGAGTGAGTGAGTGAGTGAGTGAGTGAGTGGGGGTGCGTGAGTGAGTGGGGGTGAGTGACTTGAGTGAATGTGAGTGAGTGAATATGAGTGAGTGTGTGGGTGGGTGCGTTTTTAGCTTCCGACCGCGTCAACTACTATGACCACTCATCCCGTGAGTGTAAGCCGGCGGGTGGTTGTGCGGGTGGCTCCTCTCCCTGCAAAACGTGAGATCCGGTGCCAAACCACACTTAGGATTGCGGGGTTTCTCTTCAGGAAACGTTTCCGTTGTGGCACCGACCCCCACCCCCACTCGGAAGAACCTGTAAACTCCCGCCTGGCCTGCAGACAAGTGTGGTAACATATAAGTGCAGTGTGTGTGTGTGTGTGTGTGTGTGTGTGTGTGTAGCCCGTTTGTGAGAGTATTCCGACATTTAGATGGTATTGATCGGAGAAACAATGCCAAACTACCGACCGTCCGCTGGAATTCTCCAGATAGTATCTGAAATCGAGCTAGCTTTGTAGCGAGTGTGGATCATTTGCGACCGCCGAGACCCCAACTCTTAGAACTTCGCGGTCACAGGAGCTGCTACTGACAGATGTCACTGAATGGCGCAATCAAATCACCTGAAGACGTTTTAAAGGCAAAGTGAATAATAGGAAGTGGTTGTCCAAAGTCCTTGGCTGAGTCGTGTGCATCCCACGGATGTTTGCCTACATTGATTGTGCCGTTTTTAAGTGATAATTGAAATTAAGATCTGTTTTGAGGCAGAAGAAGAATCCACGCATTTTAGGATTCATTGAATGTGTAAACCCGATACTTTTTTCAGTATCTACTTTATCTCTAATTCAGATATGGTGAACGCTAAAAATAGAAAAGGGGAGTGGCGTGTTATAATTTGAGGGACAATGGAAAATAAATTTATTTATATCAAACAACAATTATAAAAATTAAAAAGGAGAAGATTCTTCGCAGTATTGGAAAAATTAACCTAAAAAATTCATTTAATTTCGAGAAAATTTCAAGATACATACTTAATTCCTAACCTTCAGAAAGTACACTTCGCTCAAATATGCGAAGTACAAAACAACGTTTTTTCCCTGAGAGTTTCTAGTTTCTGAGCAGTGTAACTTATTTAATAACATTTCCCTGCAAAATTATTCCGATTGCCTTTCATACGATTTCTGACATTTGAGAATCGCAACGTTGCAGGTATTGCTATACGAAACGAAATTGAATAAATCACATTTTCAGTCAATTGAGTAATATAGCTTCAATTCTGTCTATAAGAAATTGCCAAGAACAATTTATCAGGATTTGAAATGTAAATAGATTGCTTACTTTTTCGGAAATCTAAAGAATCTAGGAGAGATTGAGAATGGCAGTCTGGTTAATTATAAAATGTCAATGAACAACATTTTATGGAAGCCATAAACCTTAAATTCTTGGAAAGAACGAGTGTGGCTTACTTTCCTGGTTGTTAATTCCGAGGCGGACGAGTGACTGGAAACGCCTCGGTTCCTACGCCGTGGAATGCCGCATCCCGGGTACCCGCCCCTTCCCTCCAAGGCCGACTGGGTGGAGCCGTCTCGGCCTCCTGAGGGCTGGCCAGCTGCATCGCCGCCCCCGCACCGCATCCTGCCCCGCCTCGCCCCCTCTCCCCAACGCAACCCATCCTGCTGCACTCCTTTCTTCCTCAGATCTCCCCGCTCCACTCCTTCCCGTCCCGCCTTGCCATGGACCTTCCGTTTCTCTCCGCCTCCGCCCCCCCCCCATCCTTCACTATTCTGCTCTGCTCCGCTTTTTTCGCACCACCCCGCCCCGCAATTTTTCGGTCAAGCCGCGACCCGCCAACCTATTCCCCGACCTGCCACGCACCTTCCGTTTCTCCCTGGCTCCGCCCCCGCCTCCCCACTCTTTTCCGCCCACTATTTTTCGGTCCGCCCGACCCGCTCCCGACCCGCCCCGACCTCGCCCCGACCAAGTCCCGACCCGCCCCGACCCGCCCCGATCCTCACCCTGTTCCACTCCCCTCGGCACGCACCATTCCGTTCGCCCCCGCCAAATAGAGGCTCCGTTCAATTTCTCTCCGCTCTATCCGCCTTGCGCACCGGCAGGGAAGTCTCACATCGCGCCAGGGAGGCGCACAAGGCTGCGGGCAGATTTAGTTTATTACCATAACATCTCTTAAAATAATATTGTAAGTATTGATATAAATAATGTGTGTTGTTTTTGTCGATTTGTTTCTATTACACAGGAGCGAATATTTCGTGTTATCAAAGTGTTGATAAAAAAAGGTCTTTGCTACCTTCAATTTACCTCTTTCATTCTACCTCAAAATAATAAATGAGCGGTGGTAATTATACTTCACGATCACATTTTAACCTTTTTTACGTTATAAAAACATACAAATAAATGAAATGGAAATACAAAGCTGTGTTAAAAAAAAGTTTATCATGAAGAATAACCTACCGTGAAGGCAATCGTACAGTAAACGACGCTTGATATCGTACGACCCAGGCTGATTGTTCGAATCCCATGCAAGGCGTGATTGTTTTCCACCTCGCGTCTAGACCACGGTAGGCTTCTCTTAACATCTCACATCACATTCTGTAAAACGGGTCTGCAGCCACCGAAGGAGCGAAATACGCAACGGTAGTGAGGGAAAAACGAGCTTAAAGGCGCGAGATATCGCAGATGTGTCCGCAGGGGGCGCGTGGGCGGTGGTCGCGAAGGCAACGGCGGCGGCACGCGCCCGCGCCCACGCCGCGCTGTGCCTCGCTCCCCACTCGCCCGCCCACGGGGGGAACACAGGCGCTGCCGCCCAGCCCCAGGGCGGCGACGGCGACGGCGCTGTGGGCCGGACGGGCCACATGGAGGACAAAATTAGTGATGTCGTGGGCTTCAGTGGCCACAGTCATTTAATGATCTTGGCTGTCCGGGTGACGCCTCGGCGAAATAGAGGACAAAATTAGTGAAGTCGTGGACTTCCGCGGCCACAGTCATGACAATGATCTTGGCTGTCTGGGTGACGCCGCGTCGAAGGCTGTGTTGCCGACGTGTTTCGAACATCTTTTCGTGAGGAACACCACGGAAAGATGGTCGAAACGTCGGCAACACAGTCTTCGACGCGGCGTCACCCGGATAGCCAAGATAATTTAGAGCACAAAATAAGTTTTACTCTGTCTTATCCGACTGTTACTTTTATATATCACATGTAATATGTTGATATAAAACAGTTTCCTAAAAAAATGTTTCCTGTCTTTAAAATAAGGACCAAAAACAGTCGGATAAATTGAAAAATTTCTAGTCATAAAAATAAATAATATTTTTATTCCTTCTGTGCGTCTGTACTTGGCGCGAAATCCCGCATACGAGCCATGGCCTACGAGCAGCGACCCGGCCTCGCGGCCAGGGGTTAAGAGTGTACGTGTGAATAGCACGAAGGCATCCCCAAGACGTATTCTGGTCTTCTCAACCTGAGACGCGAGTTTTCTAATCGCCACACAGCAACATATACGAATTCATTGCAAGGAAAACGCACATTACAACCTTCCTTCAACCAGGAATCGAACCCGGGGTCGCGACATGGAAAGCGAGAACACTGGGTAATGAGCTAAACCGCGAGGTGGTTTACTCAATAAAACGAAATTATTTTAGAGTATTTGGCCGACCAGGATGGCCGAGGTGGCTAAGAGCGTGTACCGACTCAGAGTTTCGGCCTGAAGGGTCGCCTTGGGCACGGTTGTTCGTCCCTTGTCTCTCATGTGTGTTGTCGCGGAAGGCCTTGCGTTCTGCTGCCCCCAAATAGGAGGAGCCCACAGATGTGTAGGTGTCTAGTGAATGGTCGAATATGCGTCCTGTCGGGCCGTAAAGGAGAACCGTCAGACGGCCGGAAAAAGCCTTAAACAATTCGTTTATTTAAATTACTTTCATTTTTAAAGTTAACTTATTTGAAAGTGAATAAAAAATCACACGGCAAATTATTTATCGCCTTCAGTATCAGTAGCATTGTCTTCTTTACGGAAAGCCTTTCTCTTCCTCTCAGGTTTCAAACGTAGGGGTCAACAATAAATTATGAAAAAGTTATCTTCGATTTTTCTTTAAAAACAAGGAGAATGTAGGGGGTCAGAGCTCAGTAATAATCATTGGTTCACGTCACAATTGGCGGAAACTCAGTAGTGGGCGGTAGCGGCGGTGGAGCACAGTGGTCCGAATGGGGAAAAGATGGGAAAAGCGGACAAAAATCTTCCTTCAATAAGATAATATTCACAAATATTTCAATGGGTGAGATACACTGCCACCTCCCAAATGATTGATTTATTGATTGTTAGTGATTCCTGGTGCGCCAACTACCGAGGTCATTAGTCCCGTAAGTGTAGTGCATGTTTTTTCACCTGCTGCTGGTGGTGGTGGAGGAGGAGGAGGAGGAGGAGGTGGTGGTGGTGATCTTCCCCCACTGGACGGCGAAATCCGGCGCCGACCTACCGTCGAGTAGCAGGGTTTTCCCCAACCAAGCATCTCTCACCAGCGGGACACCGTCCCAGCCAGCACAAGCTCTAAGCTCCCGACCGGTCTCCCGGAATATGTGGTAGTGTCATGCATGTTAGTGTAAGTGTGTGTAAGGGGACAGGATAGGACAAGGAAGAGGAAGGAAAGATCGCGCGGACCGTGGTCCGTTATTATGGTACTGCTCCGGCATTCGCCTGGTGTTAATCGGAGAAAGCACGGAAAACTACCGATCATAGAGCAGCCAGCGGTATAAGCTCAGCCTCCAGACTGCAACTGAAATCGACCTAACTGAGAAGCTAGTGTCGAAAATCCTGCCACCGTCGGGACTCGAACCTTGGACTTCCCGGTCAGAGGCACTGCAGTGACATCAGTTCACGCACCGCTCCCGGTCCACCTCCCAAGGTACATCACACACTACACTAACGGAAGTAATGACCGTAGCACTTAAAGCGTCCGGAAACACGAAATAAACAATCTTGAAGCACTGGATATGCATTTGTGGAAAAAATTTCAAAAAAAAATGTTGCCCTTGCTTTGCGTCTATCAAACCACCGTGAGGCGAGGGCGGCGGCGTGGACCACGCCCCCGGCCCACGCGCCTAATCAGCTGTGCCTCCACCGCCGCCGCCGCCGCCGCCGAGCTGAGCCCGTGGGCCGCAGCGTGCTCCAGTGCCGGTCCGCCCGAGCCCCGCGCCGCACGCGTGCAACGGCGTCGCGTCCGCCATCGCGCCGTTACCACGAGAGCTGCGTTATCAGCCGCGCCGGCGGCTGCACGCGTCGTCATCGCCCGAGCAGCGACAGCCGGCCGCATCTGGAGACCCTGCGCGACACCTGAGCTCCACGGGCTGCCAGCGCCAGAGTCACGGAGCCCGTCTCCAGCGGTTTTCGTTTCATTTTCTTTGTTTTTGTTTCATTCCCCTCCACCACCATCTCTACGGACGCAGTTGCATTTATTCGCTGTGCTTTTCGAATTTGTGAAATTGCCCTCGTGAAAGACTACCTTAGTGAAGAAGGTACAATATAATATTTGGTCTAGCATAAACTCCTCCGCAGGAGACCAAAAGGACCACCCGAGATTCTGTGCCCGAAATCGCCAGATGTGTGACTAGTGCCGAACTTTCAATTTATTCGATTTTAAAGTGTTATTTTACTTCTTCGCTTTGATCAACTTTCGTTTATTATTCGCAGTTATTTTTGAACTTTTATTGCGCTGTTGTCTACGTGTGCGTGACTATGCGTGTGCGAAAACGGGCGAAGCAACATTTCATTTGTAAATTTTGGTTCTAAACTCAATTCTACCACGAAATGTGATTTGGTCAATTGGAACAGTATTCAAACATATTTTTGCTGGTGTTAAAAGCTGTTTTTTGAAAAACGTTCTATTCGGATGTTGGCGGGGAAAAAGAACAGAGGTTGCTGAGTAATGTGAAGTGTGTGAATAAACGCGGACACGGCTACAGAAAGAAGTGCTCGTAGTTCTCGCAACCATGCAGACAGGTGAGATTTTGCTGCTTAAGCATACGTCGTGGTCAGGCACAAGCCTCCGTGCATTAACGCATGTCACTATTTCTCTCTTGTTCTTTTTTGTCTCTTAATTTCCTTTTATTTCCACTGGCTTCAATTCCAACCACTAATATAATTATAATTTTAATAAATCGTACGTTATCGTTGCATTTCAAATCGCATTCAATTTTCTATGACTGGCACTAAGTTTGAAGCAATGGTTAAAATATGAATTTTACGAAAATAATGTTCATTGTGTTTGGTTACGCCTTTTTCAATTTTTCTTTTACATCCGCTAACAAGATGCATTAGCGGAAGTTGAAACGGTTGAATGAATAGCTTTTAAGTTTCGAGCCTTTCTACCAATTATCCTTAAAACCTCATGATACGGAACTGAAGACAAAGTATATCACAATCATCAAATATAAAACAATTATTCAGATAGTTCAATTCTTAAATGCAAATATGTCTTTAATAATTATATCGGTTTTTGATTATAGTTTTCCAATTAATATAAATTCTCTAAGGGAGATTTTTTCTATTTTTGAACAAAATTGCGCTCCAGACACCACAGAAAATTCAAAATCAAGCATCAAAGAGGTGATTGCATATATTCACCTTCTCAAGATAGAATGGAGTTTTAATGATAATTTCCAGAGAGTATGCCACTCCGTATAGGTTTAATTTTAATTTTCGTCAATTGAAATCAGACGAGAATTAATAGAATAAGGTAATTGTTTACATAAAGAAGACAATGTCCGTGACGAAGTAAATAAACTGAAAGAAAGAATAATGGCAACATTTTTCTTATGTTCCGAAAATTATGTAACAAATATGTTTTTGTGGATAGAAGAAAAAGAAAATTTTAATTTATGAATCAAGCTAACCTTATTACTCATGGCGACCGAAGCACTTCCACGACACTGTACGTTTCCGCGTCTTCTAAGCATGCGAATGGTACAATATGATTTCTTCTATCGTATTCACTCCTCATGAAAATGAAAAGTATGCCCATGATGCAATGAAGATCAATATAAACTATTCATCATTGTTTATTGAGCTTTAACTCGGTATTGTTTCTCGTGTTTCGTGTGTATAATAAACAAAAAGTTGTTTTTTTTCTGAATTCAGGTTACAAAATTTAGAAATTAAACACGTTCGTAATGTATAAGAGATTCAAAATGGATGATTTACATATCTTGGGCAATCCAGTCCAGCAAGAACTGCGTTTAGCTTTTTTATGAAATACATGATTACGCAGTGTCTAGAAGGGACGGTATTACGCAAAATTAGTTATATAAAATCAATGAAAGATTTTCATTCAGCTACATCACGAATCTTCGTAATACTAGGAACCATGTTTTCATCCCTGGATCTCCACGTTTTGGTCCGGAGTCGTATCATTCCACAACATACTTGCAATTCCCATCTCAATAGTTCCCTAACAAAAGAGTCAATGTAGCACTTCGTAGAAAATGACATCGCCCTGACACACAATATGTCAGGGGCGCGGCACTTAAGTGCGTGAATGCGTCACTGACGAATTCCGGAGCGCGGGCGCGCGGGGCGGTCCGGCGACGCCCTCCCCCCCCTGCATTTCTCCCTCTCCGCCCATACTCCTGCTATTCACTCATGTTCCTCCGCTCAAATGCCGTCCTGCATCTACTTTCCTCCGTCCTCCCGCCTCTGGCTGTCCTCTCGCCTTTCTCCGACCTTCCTCCTACCGACCTTCCTCTGGACACTCACTGTTCTCTGGCCGTCCTCTCGCCGTCCACTCGCCGTCCACTCGCCGTCCACTCGCCGTCCACTCGCCGTCCACTCGCCGTCCACTCGCCGTCCACTCGCCGTCCACTCGCCGTCCACTCGCCGTCCTCTCGCCGTCCTCTCGCCGTCCTCTCGCCGTCCTCTCGCCGTCCTCTCGCCGTCCTCTCGCCGTCCTCTCGCCGTCCTCTCGCCGTCCTCTCGCCGTCCTCTCGCCGTCCTCTCGCCGTCCTCTCGCCGTCCACTCGCCGTCCTCTCGCCGTCCACTCGCCGTCCTCTCGCCGTCCACTCGCCATTCGCTCGCATTCCTCCTGTCTTCTTCCCGTTGTCCTCTGTCTCCCCTGCCGACGTCCCACCGCCCCCTCTCCGTTCTTAAGTCATTCACTGCTCCCCGCCGACCTGCCCTACTCACCTATTCCCCGCTCCCCAAGCAGCCTCCGTGGGCCACGCGCCGCGCCGCGCGGCCTTCAGCGAATGGGACCGCTGCCCCGCGCACGCACTACGCCTGGCCCCAATGAGCTCCGCCACTCACAGTGGTGCGGGACTGACCAGCAGCGGCAAGAATGCGAGACAGTTAACGCGCCGTTCGGATAACAGTTCAAGATGTATTTGTAGATTGTGGTGATTGATACATGTTACTGAAATGTCGAAGTTAAAAAATGGCAGTTCCAAAATGGTTGATACAGAAAAATATAAAAATTATTAACTAAGTTATCCATGTGTCAGTTAATAGATGAAGTGTGTTCCGCACTATCTACCTTTCCTCAAGCTTGTCTCCTCCTCTCCCCTCACACATACACACACACTTACACTTGCTACATTAATACATATTTTGAGAGAGACGATAGTTTGGGAGTTTGTCCCGACTGTGTACTCTGCTGGAGGAGGGAGTACCTCGAGAGCCAAATCCCGCAAGACGTATTTGGCGCACATTAAATTATTCATACGCTGGTATATACAAAACATGACGTACGATTGATTGATTCTGGGTCCGTTAACGGCTCGGTCATTAGTCCCGTAAGTGTAGTGCATGTTTCCCCCGGGAGATGGCGGTGATCTTCCTCCGCTGGTGGTGAGATTCGGCGCCGATCTACAGTCGACTAGCGGGGTTTTCTCCAACCAGGTGTCACCCACCAGAGGGGCACCGCCCCAGCCGAGACAATCTGTTCGCTCCCGTCCGGTCTTCCAGCATGTTCCACACAGTGTAGTGCGTGTAAGTATATGTAAGGAGGAAGATAGGACAAGGAAGAGGAAGGAATGATAGCGCGCGGTCCGTGGCCCGTTTGGTAGGGTACTGCTCCGGCACTCGCCTAGTGTCGAACCTAGGACCTCCCGGTCAGGAGCACTGCAGTAACATCAGCTGATGCCCTGAGCCACCTCTCCCGGTATGACTTCAAATGTCGAATTACGCCGCTTGTGATCCACCCTGGAGCACTGTGCGACACGGCACCCGCAGCGAACTGGAAAAGCTTAATGGCAGGCGATTACCCAGCTATTTGTGTTGGCGCCGACGCAGTGATTCAGGGAACGGGCGCCCGCGAAAGCAAATACCCGCGTGCGTGTGCCGGGCGCCTCGTAACGGAGGCTTCGGCGTCGTCTCGCGGCGCCAGGCGTCGTGGCGCGGTCGTTACCGACAGGACGCCACCCGCTCATTATATCACACGTTTCCAGGGCCGGACGTACGGACCCTGGACCTCGCGACGGTTCACAGACGGCTCTGGTTTTTTGGGGCGGGTTGGCGTTAAAAAAAATTGAAACTTTATTCTTGCGTGTTCCATTGACTAATAATCTGTACCGTTGGACGTGTGTCCAGAGAGAGGATAATTCAAAAAAAGACAAGACCCCGTTTTTATGATACGAGTGGTAAAAGTTACATTTTATTTTGCGAGTAGGAAATGTTGCTAAACGAGGTCGATAGTCCGAGTGGCGCAACGTTACGAGTAACCTTACTGACCTCCTTTTAATTCAAGTGAACAAATCACTTAATGATACATTAAGGCCAGTCGAATGCGGTCAGACGAAAATATTTCGTTTTCTTTGTTGCATTCACAGATTTATGATTGATGATGACCACCCATGAGATTTGTATCACGTTTGTCACGAGTATAAAAAATTGAACTTTAGGCATACTATGCACACCCTGAAAGAACCGCTTTTACTAGTGACGGTCTAAATAAAATTGTTTTCATTTTTTATAAGTACGGAAAAACAATAGGGGTAAGAGAAAAAAGTTATAGGCAGAAGCTTTGACGGTATCGACAGAGTACAAGAAATAGGTGGAAAGTCAACCAGAGGACGGTCGCCGAAGCCAACGTACTCTCTAAACAACAGAAGATTCCCTAAAACGTAGACATTACTTGAGATTCGTAGGTTTGCCATGCAGTTCATGTTGATTCACTTTCTCCATACGTCAAAGAGTTGATAGAAATGAATCGCCATGTATCATGAAAAAGATAAAGAATCATGTTAGCAAGTAGTGGTTAACGTCATAGTGCATCGTACTTGCCAGTTTAAGGAGTTGTGAGTTCGTTGGTTGTGGGATCTTATGATACACATTCTCACACTTTCGCTGTACTGGTTGAAAGAACGGTTGTGAAATTGTGCTTTCACATGTTCATTCTTCTGCACAAAACTTTGCCAATTCTAAGCGTAGTGGGTTCATTTGAAAATGCCTTACCACTTCCTTTTCTGACATAGCCTTGTGTCGAACCTCGAGCCTTTTGGACCCTGCATACATTGAGTAATGTTGTTTGCCTTGAGCTCTACCTAAAAACCACTAACCTCTCCATTTATGGACGTTTTTTCAGAAATACATTTAAGTTACGAAAACATTAGTCTTTTAATAGTTACCAAGTCACGTATATCTTTTTTCACCTAACCTAATTTCAAATTCACTTTTTCACTGAGATGCATTATTGATTGTGCTTGTCAATGTTCATTAAATATACACAGAACAGAAAAAGTGATAATAATACATTTCAATTTCAGATGGCACATTTTTTAGCACATTCAATAGTATATTTCATTTCATTTAACAGTAAATCGATATTTTACATAACTTTCTTCAACAGATCTTCACAAATAAGCCACCCAAAAATTCAAGGGAGAGAAGTTTGATATGACGCCCTAGGGTTGTGTAAAGTTATTCAGCAATTCATTTACAAAATTCACATTTTTTCATTAATATATTGCATAATTTGTGTATACAAAATTTCAAATATTTGTGACTCCTCATGAGATAGTGCGCAGTTTTGGACACTGAGCAATCTGTTCATTACCAAATGATTCCTGATAAAACCAGCACCGATAAAAATAGATATAGAGATAACGGAAATCGAAAGCTTTTTTCTCATCTCGTGAAAAAAAGCTTATTCATTGGGCTTTCCATTTGTTATTTTACCTAATTTTGAACTGTAAACTATTTACAGTATATTTATAAAAATGCGATATTATTATTATTTTTATTCATAGTTTTCTGATTTTACAGTAAACATATCACACACAAATCAAAGCGTTACTACATTTCACTTATACATTAATATAAAACTTACATTTCAAAATCACTAGTTCACATTGATAAATAAATTTCTACATATTTCTACATATATAAGTTGACATTATTATTATTATTATTATTATTATTATTATTATTATTATTATTATTATTATTATTATTATTATTATAGTGATTTATACAATTTCAATAGTTAAGTACTATTTCTATTATATCTTATTACATCGTGAATTAAGAAATGAACCTTAGAACTTCACAATACCACTATTATAAATCTTTAAGGTTCATTACTTAATTAAGGACGTACGAGTAACGTCAGTAATGAGTACGAGTAACTGACGATGTCCGTAATTGTATGAACGAGAAATGAGTAGCAAAATAAACCTTTATTATTTTGAAGCAACACTTTTGGCTCACAATTGGTATTTTAGGCCCAGTCTCATGCCCTTATCGCATACCCATTTCCGAAGCGTCAAAACAATAGTCAAATCCGGCACTCAACTGCTGCAGCTTGAATCGTCGGAGCGCAATAATTAACGCATTCGCGGGGGTGGGAGGCGCTTCTCTTTCGGCGCGGCGCCGCCATCGCGATCACACGCTTCGCTGGCCGCTTACGCACGCGGGCGCGGGCGCGGGCGTGGGAGGGCGCGGTGACAAAACACCAGCTGCCGCCAGATAAACGCCTCCATTGACGGCAGACGCGACGCGTCGCGACGCCGCTTCCTCTCCGATTATCAGGGGCGCATATCCGGCGGAGCTTATTCCGACGCGTTGCGTCACGGGGGCGCGTGACGGCAGCTGGGGAGAGTGGCGGCGGGTGCGTGCGACAGGAGGTTGGGTCAGATGGGCGCAACGGGTGGTTACAAGAGGTTGAGACGAGATGTTGAGACGGGGGTGGAGACGAGAGGTTGAGACGAGAGGTTGAGACGAGAGGTTGAGACGGGAGGTTGAGACGGGGGGTTGAGGCGGGGGTTGAGGCGGGGGGTTGAGACCGGAGGTTGAGACCGGAGGTTGAGACGGCAGGTTGAGACGGCAGGTTGAGACGCGAGGTTGCGACAGAAGCTTGGAACGCAAGGTTGGGATGGAAGGTTTGGAATGGGTGGTTGCGTGGCGTCGCGATATTGCGACGGGTAGTTGCGACAAGTGCGGCGGATAGTGCCAACGAGTGGTTGCGACGGGTAGTACTCAGGGGAGGTTCCGACGGGTGGCGCCGAAGGGTAGTGTTGATGGATATATGAAGTGATTAGTTGCCTCGGATGGATAGGATACATCCCCTGTACACGGAGGAGATGCTTCGGATATTTGCAACGAGTGAATGAGAATGGTTGCAACGGGTAGATGGTGCGGGCGGGAAAGGGAGACAGATGATACAGGTGAGGAACGAATATGAAGGATTCAGGCGCGGCTCGTCATTAAAGGCTGTAAGGCGGCAACCTCGCGTCTTCTTCTATAGAAATTGCCCTCAAAAGAAATTTAAAAACATATTTATAAATATATTTATTTATTAATAATGGCTTTTTGAGTTATATTATATAACAATCACATTAAAATTTTGTTTGTCAGTTCGATAACGGCCGTGCGAAACACATTTGAAGCTGTTGACAGGGAAGAGAAAAGCGTCAGGCTCCCACTTCATTCCGCCATAAGGCCTGTGTAAAACGAGGAGGCGTGACGTCATGCATTCACTGCACAGGCTTACCGGAGGACGAAGGCTGCGGCCAGGCAGCGTTCAAGGGTGGGGTTTAAGGTCTGAAGAAGGGTGTGCTCACCAGATAGCGTTACTATGCAGCTCAGCGAGTAGCATTGTGCATCTCTAGTTTTCCCAATATGCGGTAGGAGCGTTACTCCCTTAAGCCTTTATCAGAAGCGCGAAGCATTAGAGGACTGTAGTCTTCGTTTTCGGAAGATATTATGTATGGAAATGCAATGTAATGTAATGCATTCGCAGCCTTCCCCAATTAGAAAACCACGAGCCGCGATTGGAAGGATTGATGCCAGGAGTGGTTGCGACGATTGGATGGTTGAAACCGGCGAGTGCGTCAGAGGCAGCATAGAGTGGCTGCTGGGAGGAGAGTTAACGTAGAGTGTGGTAAGGGAGAATTCTCTACATTCGAGCGGTCAAGGATGTGGAATGCGCCAAATATTATCAGCCTGTCTATAAAAGTGCATTCTCAAATGATATAAATGGGGAGAACTTCAATTATTCGTGCCATTCGCCACGTGATTTCGATCTCATAACAGAGTTG
>BLKR01016149.1:0-35606 GCA_011170035.1 Teleogryllus occipitalis | reverse complement strand
CACGGTGTTTCGTTTGAGACATCCAGTTGGCCAAAATCCATTTTTCGAAGTTCCACTTTTTGGTGATCTTATTGATCCGTTCTTTAGATAAATATCCAGGGCACATAGCCTCGGTGTTTATAAGGTGCTGATTCATAAAATTCGGTCTCAGGGGAGGTGTCAAGTTACGTCCCACTGATAGCCGGCGCCGAGCCGCAAAGTTCTGTTCGGAAGTGCACGCAGTTCAGTTCTATTCGTAGCGTTCTCCTTATGCATATTTTATAATTCCAGGAAGTAAAATCGTCAGAAAGGTATGCTCTTTCATATGAAATTGTTTTGTAATTTTGAAAGGCAAGTAGGCTTAGAAATTCGTACCCAAAGTTCGACTTTAAAACATGTGCGTGTATTCGAAAATTGAAAATAAATGTTGAGCTACAAAATTCGCTCCGCATTTCTCCGCTTTGAAATTAATATACATGCATTCTAAAAAGGTTTCTTTACAATATTATTGTCACACTTTTTGCAAAGAAGTGCATATCTGATCATTATCACCTATTTTCAGTGACAGTGCGTTCACTCACTAGGCATGCGCTCTGGGAAGTATTGCGCGAAACTGATTCGCGCACAGACAGAGATGTGGATTAAAATAATATAATGGTGTGTTAAGATCTTCAGGAGTGTTCAACAGAAGTAACATAATCTATAAAACACACATTCAGCGTCGTGTGTGCTAAAATAAGTGAAAGATAGTGCGCAACAAAGTGCTTCATAAATAAAGGGTCCTTCGTAATGTCGCATAGAAAGTGGTTAGATGGCCATGTACTGATTTAGGACATTGTGTATTAAGCCATTCCATACGAAAGTACTGTCAGGTTGTGTGGGTCTCTCGACCAAATCTTTTGGGGAAAGCATTGAGCGATCAAAGAGAAGAAAAGCAAAATAACTAGCCGAGAGAACAAATGTGGATGAAACACCGTTACCTACGCAAACGAATTTACGTACTCATGGCAAGAGAGATACAACCAACCGTTGGGAACTAAGTACCGCCTCCTCACAACAGGCCACAAAAATGAGAAAGCTTGATTTCTTCTTCACAGAAAACCTCGACAAATGACTGCAGGCGAAGCACTATCAATAATGATAGATATTTTAAGCTCTCTGTGAACCAATACAAGGAAATGCGTGCAAATGCGAAAGATGACGACTGTACTATTTATTCCTCTTATTATCCAGCAAAAACAGGGCAAATCAAACGTCATCCCCTTGAAAATAGTATCACTATTACAGAATCTTCCGCTGAAATAATTTAACAATGTCGTTTTAATCACACTGTCAATCGCATATGCACTGTGCAGAACGAAATTATTCAGCAATTATCAGCTCAGGAATATAATTTTATTGTAATTTCTAAGTGAGGATGTAATGGAAGTAGTGATCAGAGCCGTTTCAAGCAAACTTTTGCAGACTCGGTTCATAGTGATGATTGTTTAGTATATCGCTGATACCATTACAGTTCTATGCGGAAAAGCCGAATAGTGGAAGAAAGGTTATTTTTATGGCAAAACCTCACGCCTTCGTACTCATGTAACTGCAGACTTTTTAATTTACGTTCACTAAGAAAACATGTCATTAAAAAGTCACTAACCAAATTAATTCCTTCCTGCCTACACAGATTGTTAATATTCTTTGATCCGTATATTTCCAGCCTGGGAAAAAGCCCAAAAAGAAAAGTGTATTTTTTATCAGAGGAAGTGCAAAAAACTTTAGCTACTCCATCTTTATCTGATGAATGTGATCACACCTATGATTCTGAACAATTTCAAAATTACTAGTAAGTTCGAAGCCAAAAGTGTATAATATTAAAGCTCAAATGAGAAATTGGTTTAAACAATTCTGATAGTATTTATATTTATATATTAATTATACTAACAAATAACATTGTAGAAAGTTATACAAATGCATAAAGTAGTATTCTGTTATGTATTTGTTATTTTTTCACTCAGTATAATTATTAATTCAATTACTCATTGTTTTATTGCATATGCTATTTCAAACTCTGACAGTTTTGTAGGAAAATGTAAAGATACATATTATATATTTAAAACACATGTTTAAGTACTTCGTACAAATGCGTGTGCAAAATTTCATAAAACTCTAATCAGTAGTTTTCGAGATATTAATTTTGGCCAACCAGATGTGCCAAACGAAACACCGTGCGCCCGCGATGGCGGAGTCGCCACTTACTGTACAACAAACTTTCCACTGATTCGAGTGTGAATTAGGTTGATTCGAGGGTGACTTATTTATTTGCTTATTTATTTACGTTTTCATTTATTTATTTCTGTACTCATTTATTTATTATACATGTACTAATTTATTTATGTACTCATTTACTTATTTACTGGCTTATTTACTTATTTATTTTAGAAAATACTAATTTTCCTGCACCTCTGCTGAAGCACTTCAATTTATAACATTATATTATTTTCTAAATAAATGATTTGAACAATTGAAAATAAATTACAAGTAAAAGATAATAATTTCATTGGTGACGAATATCCATTAATTTCACAACATATCATTTAACACAACATTCATTCAAGGCAGTGTAAAGAATGAAAAGATTATAAAATAACTTCCTGAAACAATATGAAATTAGATTAAAGATATAAATTATAATATTTTTTTCGAGATTTTTGGTCTTTGGTGATGATGTGAATTTCCTGGTTTAACAACCAAACTTTGGTGACTGAATAAAATTGAAGGAAAGTAGTTTGATATTAAAATGTCCATGACTTGACATTTGAAGAATCGTATTTCTTGACGGAAGAAAATAACCAGTGGTGCTACAACAGCACATACTTTCTCGTTTTATTTCTAAATTTGCAGTTTTCGAAAATTCAGAGAGTTCAACGAAAATGAGACCCACGCCATTTTTTTGAGCGTCCATTCACTTCACAAATAAGCGCAAATGTGAAGATTAGTGTACATAATTAAACTAGTCATTTATAAGCACATGTGGTTAATATTATTCACATACAATTATTCACATATTAGAAACTCATGATATTTCGTAATTAAAAAAGGTTTACATTTATTCCACATTAGGCGTACCTAAATGCTCCAAAAGTGGAGTGGTGAATGCTTTTTTTTTTTTGTATTAGAAAATGATAACGCATTAACGTATAGAACAACAACGCAAGAACACATGTTTCGTTTAATGTTACAGAAAATTCCTGCAGCGAAAATTCGTTTTTGGACAAGAGCCCTGATCTTACACTTCTGACATTGCGTCATATCAGATGTGCTCTTGGACCATACGCCTTCACAATGCAGCATAGAATGTTAATACTAATACGTTAGAAAATTAAATTTAAAGTACAAAGACAAAAGAAGAATAATTCACTATGGCGGCAATCCTGAATATTCTACATTATGACACTGCTCGTATTCCACATTAGAGACATTGCGGTCATACTGTTTTCACGATATTTTGCGGTCAAAATCTGCGTCGATGTCCTTTGTAAGTGATATTTCCTTAGATATACATTTAGTACATACACATATACAATTAGTCTAATATTTACGGCGCACTAGTAACAACAATTCTTTTGTTTACTGCTCCAATATTTTGTTGACGCTCTGAAGAAAACACACTCTACTTAAGTCAAAGCTCTGAGTGAAGTGGTACACTCAGAACTTCCAACTCAAAAAAGATATTTTCTACGCTCGATCAGGGGTCTCTACCAAGTAATTCACGAATTTTGTCACCCGATGTCAGCTCATTATAAGACCGATAATTCGGTATTTCACATTAGGAACAATTCCATGTTAGAGGACCTTACTCTATAGGTGGCGTCAGTTACGACTGGCCTCGAAGCTCACCGTTATGGTGGCTGCCTTCTCAGGACTGGCAAACCCTTCCCAAATTTACAAAAACAATTCCCAAATTTTGTCACCAGATGTCAGGTTATTGTAATATAATTCGGTATTTCACATTAGGAACATTTCCATGTTAGAGGACCTTACTCTATCGGTGATGTCACACTCACGGCTTGCCTCGAAGCTCACCGCTACAGTGGCTGCCTTCTCAGTGCTGCCAAAACAGAACATTACCTTCCCGCGCGCGTCTATTCTTAATGTCTCAACACATCTATAACATGAACACACAATTTATTGTCAGAACTATCAGTTTAAATTACATTTGTCGTCTTTCATCGGCTCTTTGCCTTGGTTTGCACAGACAGAACACAACGATTTGTTATGAAATGAGTATAGTGATAGTATGTAGAATAATGCCGTTATTGAATAATTTTCAAGTACGAACGTCAGTATCAGGAAATTTTCTATCTCACCATTCATTTTTATGGTATCTGTAATAAGCATTTCCACCAGATATGATTTTGTCTTCTTTTATTATGTATAAACATCCAACACTATAATAGTTTTCGACTGTTTAGCTGCTTCCTCGAGTTGGACAGTCCGATTCTAGAACTTCCAATTAGAGTACTCACTTTCCCTTGGAACCTATAAACTTTTCAAATAATCTTAATATAATATTCTAACTTAAAAATCAACATTCAATTAAATACGAATTTTTTCAGAAACAAGGTGATGAAATTTTCGCAGCCCAAATGATCAGAGTGCACTTTTTCACTCACTGTACAAGTGCAATCACTCACGGGAAGAGAGTTCATTTAATTGGAAGACCAGCCACTTTCTGGTAAATTAGTTTTCTAACACAAACAACATGAAAAGAATTAGTTTGGTATTACATTTGCAAATGCCGATAAATATTTCCAAATACTGGAGACGGAATTTCTTGTCTTTTTTATATTGGAAAATACTTCAGAAAAATATCATTTACAGGAACCAATTCCTATTACATAGGAAATATTCCGAAATAAATTTTCTAGCGCTCAGGCAGTCAAGACTTTTTTCCAACTGTCTTGCTTTTTACTGAAAAATATTTTTCCTAATTTGATAATTATTTCAAATTCACAGATCATACAAATATCTTAACACAGCTTGTGTTATAAAAGAACACAATTTAAAGAGCCCATTTCCAAATTCGATCACAGACCGCGTTCCGGTTTACTTTGTCTACCAATTGGGAGGATGAAAACTACAGTAATCAAATACTTCTTATAATTTCACATAATACCAATATTCTAATTTCTTAATAAAACATAAAATTTGCTTTCGTTTTACTCATATTAAATAACAACTAGTTTCACTCTTTTGAATACGAGTTGTATCGGACCTATAAACCTTACCATCAATCTCGGAAAATAAAGTTGGGAACATGACTGTTGAAATTTGAATAAAGCAATCAATCCTCCGAAAATTAGAGGAAATTAAAGAACTGTGACTTTCGTCTTCAATCTAGAAGGAAAATTATTCATTACATTCAAAAAGGTATTAATTTACTTTTTAACACTTCTTTAGTGATTTGTTAAGTTTGTAAATGTTCATTTACATTTTCTAAACGGTGATTACGCACGAGGGCACATTATATATACAATTATACATATCTGAACTGTCAGTTTCTGTTGGCTGTGCGAAAATAAGATCTCGTTTCCAAAACCCGTTGAACTGCCGTGTCATTCTAGAGCACGATTTTACAGCGGGTTGTTTGTTCATTTGATATTTCGAACGATGTATTCATGAGGAAGAGGCGACCCCAATGAATTTTCTCTCTGTTGGTTCGAATTAAAGAAAAGCTCATTCTCATATAGAATGTTAATTGATTTCAGTTACGCAAATGCGTGTAGCATTCAACAAATCTATTTTTGAACGAATGTGAGAATCAAAGGCAAATTAACACATTTACGGAAACGTATAACTGACATTTACATGTAGATAAAACGAAATGCAACTACATAATTTGCTTTGAAGTGCCGGGGCTGATGGCTGCGGAAAACAATACGCAATTTACTTTAAAACACTTTGATTTTTTAAAGGATACGGTAGACAATGCTTTAATAAAACGCTAAAACAATTTCATTAATTTAAATCAACTGAAACTATTCCAATCCAAAGTACTAGAAGGGTGAGTGGTGTAGCGCTGAGAATTAACAGTTGTGTTTCTATTACAGCATTTTCACACAGGAAGCTAAGCCCAAATGGATGTAGGATATACAACGTAATAAATGTTAGATATCAAATTAAATTAGTCACGATACTCCAAATATTGATCACGACACACTATTTCTGTATAAATAAGATATACAGTGAAAATCGTTCTAAATATATCTCTGGAACTCAATTAAATATGGATTGGTAAAAAAAAGTATTCTTCCACAATAAATTCACTTTTACATTTTTTATTTGAGAACATAACTTCTTTTTACCTATACGTATGGGTTTCAACAAGAATTCAGCAGTAACCAAGGAGTTTATTCTAAATTAAATAATTTATGCACTCCTTTCTCTGGTAACTCTTCAATAATAAGATCATTTTTAAATGAAACACAGGTGGCTAATTTTTCTTTGCTGTATTCACCTTACGTTTTCCTACAGAGTAGACTTCTTCATAACTCAGATTTCAGAGAAGTGAAACAGAAAGATACATTTTTGACTACACTTTTGCGACTCATGGGGATTTGAAAAATGAATAATACAGATATTAGATTTTTAGGAAGCACAGCTGAAGACTGTAATAGGTCATGCTTTAATTTTAAATTCGTAGAATTACTTTAACGGGAAAATATTGTGAAAATTGTTTACGTAGTACATAACTGTAGAAAGTTAAGAAATGATATGTTACACGCGGAACAATTTTATACAAACGGTTACGAATGTATCGTAGTAGACGAGTTTCAGAGCCACATTCAATTTTTAGCACTTTTAATTGTCTTCTGATTGATTTGTTGAATGAAACAACCTACATTACATCCTTTTAATTCCAGTTCAATTTTCGATATGAAAAATCATTTTTAATGCGTAATAACAATTGGGTCAACATGTGTCATTATATCAATTACGTGGTAATCCCTACGTACTTGATATTAAACTCTTGTATTACTTTAAAATAGTGATCTCATCTACAATTTTAACGTATTTACAAAACTAACTCCGTTCTTTCTTCCTCTTAGAGGATAACGCCTGGAGAAATTCCACAGAAAAAGACTGGCAGTGAGCCAAATCTGTTCCTCTGCCATTCGCTGCTCCTTGGCAATGAGTTCCTATTCCATTGGAAAACACTAGCGGCCCCTCCAAATTCCTTTCGGTGGGAGAACATTCCACGCCTACGAGGTGCGGGCGGGGGGGGGGGGTGATCACCACAATAAATGGTTGAAAATATTGAAATGTGGAGGAAGCGAAAATCTAGAAGGTAATTTAGTTCAAAAGAGAGAAGTAGAGGAATGAAAGAGAAGAGGGGGAGAGGAGAAGGGGGGGAGAGGAGAAGAGGGGGAGAGGAGAAGAGAAAGACGAGAAGCGGCGATGTGGTTGGAGTATCTTTGAGAAAGGAAAGAGCAGACGAAAGGGAGGAGTGGCGAGTGTGGATGATGGACAGCAAGATGGAGTAAAGCTGAGAAGAGGAAGAAGAGTGGACGAGCTGTTATCGAGGAGGCAATGGATACAACACAAAAAGGGAACGTAGCAGGCGGATAAATGGTAAAAGGCAGCTTTGGGGGGGGCGTGGAGCAGAGCGGGCGGGGGTGGTGGGAACGAGACAACCACAAATACCAGGGGCGGGGCGGGAATGAGCGGGAGCGTGCCAGGAGCGTGGCCGGGAGGCTGGGTGGGTGAGGCGGGTCTGGGCTGGAGGGAGGGGCGGGGCTGGAGGGAGGGGCGGGGCTGGAGGGAGGGGGCGGGGCTGAAGAGAGGGGCTGGGCTGGAGGGAGGGGCGGGGCTGGAGGGAGGGGCGGGGCTGGAGGGAGGGGCGGGGCTGGAGGGAGGGCGGGGCTGGAGGGAGGGGCGGGGCTGGAGGGAGGGGCGGGGCTGGAGGAAGGGGCGGGGCTGGAGGAAGGGGCGGGGCTGGAGGAAGGGGCGGGGCTGGAGGGAGGGACAGAGCTGGAGGGAGGGCGGTGCTGAAGGGAGGGACGGTACGGGATGGCGGGGCGGGAGGGGCAGGGGCCAGGCGGGAAGGGCGTGAGCAGGCCTGGAGCGAGGGGCAAGAATGAGGGAGGGCGTGGGAGAGTGGTGTGGGCGGGGAGCGGGACGGTGGGGAGCGATGGGTGGCGGTAGCGATAGCGGCGAGGCTTGTTAGGCGCTGAGCGTCCCGTTAGCCCCGCCACTGCGAGGCCCCACCTGCGCTACGGGAGCTGGCGCCCGTGGCGGAAGCTACTCTGATTCGCCACACGGCACTTGAGCGGTCCTTATCAGTGATTCCGAGCGTTAGTCTCACTTAGATACCTATGGACTGCCCGGTATGTTTTTTAGTTTCATGGCCGCATGTTTCATTACGCCACGTGATCAGTAAGAATGTGTAATTACTAAACCAAAGAATACCACCGAGAAAATTAATTTCTCTTTTACACTGTTTTTACAGAAGATATGCACTGTTACATTTACATGATCAAATTCTGGAGTAATAACATTTCTTCACATACTTTTTTACTGAACCATTAAAAAATGATTATAATATTTATTAGTCTATTTAAAACTAAAATATCTGGTACGTATGAAGAGACAGGAAAATAGTGTATCGCTGATGATTGCTAATGTGACTGGAGCAAAAGGGATTAGAAGAAATGTAAACTATTTGCTATTCCACAACTTTCAATATGACGCTCCTCTTTCGCCATAAATTTCTTGTGGAACGTCCGAAGTAACAGAAGAATTATCTTATAAACTATTGTTTGCATCAGTGTTTCTCCTTTATAACCATAATTTGTGCTGTGAGGACAATTATTTCACATACAGAACCTTGACGTAACATAAGCAATATTAACTGTAAAATATTGAACGTATTTTGTCAGCACAGCTGCGTTTAATGACTTATCGGTCACATGCATCTTGAACCCCTGTTAACGTGCTACCCTGCAGGTTTGGTAAGTGAACTTGTACCTACCTGTATGTTAAGAAATTTATCATCCTTAGCAACGTGTTTTAACATTGTTAACAAGGCAAACAACCACCAATTCATCGCAAGTCAAATATTTGTTAAGAAAAAACATGGCGATATATATTAGGTAAATTATCTCATTTTCCTCACTTTTCATCAAATGAAACTACTCGGGTAATCGTATTTACTGACGATGTGAAGGTTTCGCCACTGGAAGTCAACGCGCCCATTTCCTAACCGAACGTCGTTTCTTTAGGCATCTTTAGGTTCAGGATACATTTGCATCCATTTTTCTCGAACCACGGTTTACGAACATTGTTTATATAGACATATCGCAAGTAACACCACACAATATCGTACTAACGTGCCGCAGTAACAGAATTCATGTGTTTACTATTGCAGTAATGTCGTAAGTTTTCGCATAAGTAGTGAGATTTTATGGTGACTGATAAAATGCTGAACATACCATGAAGTGTTACAATGTTATTACTGCCTCGTTCGAATAAAAAATCTCGTCTCCGCTACGATCCGCCTCGATTTTTAACTTTTGTTCTCAGCAGTAATAACACTCATAACATTTCTAGGTGTGCCAATAGCTGTTCTACAACTAAATTTATGTATACGAAATATTACTTTAGTTATCGACAGAATTTCTCACGTAAATCTTCATTCCTTCTACTTCGTTTTTTAATGGAACTATGAGTACCTTGGCTTACAGTAGAAAAAATTTAAAATCTGAAGATTACGAGTGGCAAAAAAGCAGTTTCATATTGTAATATATCGAAAAATACAAAGGATCCAAAAGAATGCAATACGTATCCCAAAGTACAACTCTTTCACCCGCATTCTTTCATCCACATTTCGAGTACATTAGAATGAAGGAGTTTAACCGTTCAAAAATGGTAAAAAATGTTAATGTTTTAACTCATCTAATAATTACCAAAAAATATTTCAAGTATTACAGCAGAAAGTATTTCAGTTTCTTCGATTTCTCATTTCATTTTCTAACGATCTTGTAATGTGATATGTCTATAATGAATGAGGAAGTAACATCTTGAATTATTATTCACAATTAGACATAATTACGGCGAAGACTAATTCCACCGAAAGCATCAGCTGACATGGCTCAGGGTACCAATTGATGTCACCTCTTCACAGATTATCCTAGGGATCGAGTCCCGACGAGAGAATCATAGCGGCCAATTGTTCTGATCGGTAGTTTAATGTAGTTTTCTCTCACCTACATCAGGCGAATACCAGAGCAGTACTTCACAAACGAGGCACGGACCGTGCACAATCCTCCTTCCCTTCATCTTCCGCGTACGAACTTCACCCTTCACTTGCACACACACTTACGTGCGCTACACTACCACTCATGTTGGGAGCTTCGAGCTTCCCGACTGGAGTGGTAAAGGCTGACTAGAGTTACCTGATTGAAGATAACTCCATAAGACGACGTGGAGGTCAGCGTTAAGTTTCATTATCCAGTCAATGAAGAACGCCGTGAAACTTCTTTATACCAAGTTACGCTACACTTACGGTAATAATGACCATAGTTGACAGGCCCGTAAACACGAAATAATCAATCAACCGAATGCGTCACAGTTTTCCCCCACCTGCTTTTCCATTACCACTTCAACGTGTCGTGTAACGTCGCATAATAATTTGTTCCTGCCTAGCAACACGAGAAGTTGTTGGGGAACGTAAAAATAATTAACCTCTAATCTTTTAGAGGTCGAAATAAACAGGCCAGCAAGCAGCTGAGCAGATCCACGGAGCTATAGCAGAGGGTGTGTGGATAATTACTAAATTTCCATAAGTACTGGACGTACTGGAGCATAAATAATAAAAATTTGTTGTTCAGAAAGAGATTTAATTTGTGGGGAAGGGTTGACTGGTGTTCAGCTGGCTCATGTCTGACCTTGGCACCGCTGATGATCGCGACGCTACAGCCGCCATCCACGAAGCTATAGTAGACGGAGTGTGGACAGTTTCTAAATTTCCATAAGTATTGGATATACTGGAGCATAAATAATAAAAATGTGCTGTTCAGAACGAGATTTAATTTGTAGGGAAGGGTTGACTGGTGGTCAGTTGACCCATGTCCGACCTTGGCATCGCTGATGATCGCGTCGCTACAGCCGCCATCAACGCCGCGCACCCGTCCCTTTAGCGCACTGCGCGCGGCGGCGAGCGGCTTGAGCGGCATGCAAATGCGGAGATAAAAGTGCGTGTAATCCGCAGCGCGCCCCGCTTCACGCATTAACATATTAACATTGCGAATCCGCAGCGCAATCGCCGCCGCGCGCCTTGGATCTCCCGCACCTCGGGGCGCCGATTGCTCCTGTGCCAGCGCCGAACCTCCGCTCCCAACGGACTGCTTCTCCACCCGCCTACGTTGATTGGTTGATTGATTGATTGAATGATTGTTAGTGATTCCGGACGTGTCAACTACGGAGGTCATTAGTCCCGTAAGTATATTGGACGTTTTTCATCGGGAGAATCTGATGATCTGGCGGTGATCTTTCCCCACTAGATTGTGAGATTCGGCGCCGACCTACCGTCAATTGATTGATTGATTGTGATTCCTGGCGCGTCAACTACTGAGGTTAGTAGTCCTACTGAGGTCAGTAGTCCTGTAAGTGCAGTGCATCTTTTTCATCGGGAGAATCTGATGATTTGGAGGTGATCTTTCCCCACTGGATGGAGAGATCCGGCGCCGACCTACCGTCTATTTATTGATTGATTGTGATTCCGGGCGAGTCAACTACCAAGGTCATTAGTCCCGTAAGTGTAGAGCGTGGTTTTTCATCGGGAGATGGCGGTGACCTTTCCCCACTGAACGGCGAGATCCGGCGCCGACCTACTGTTGACTGGTAGTGAAGTGTGTGGTAGTGAAGTGCATGTTAGTGTAAGTCTGTGTGTAAGGGAAGAGGATAGAATAAAGAATAGGAAAGAAATATAGCGCTCGGTCCGTGGCCTGTTTGTTATGGTACTGCTCCGGCATTTGCCAAATGTTGATCGGAGAAATCACGGAAAACTACCAATCAGATGAGTCGGCGCTAGAATTCATTGCAAGGAAAAGAGGATTCTTCGATTTAATTTAAAGGCAGAAAACTGCAATAAGTATCGGTGAGAAGAACGGAGAAGGTAATCGCTGTAAGTGGGATTCAAACAATTTAACTTCGCACAGAGAGGTTGTCGCCGCAATTCGTTTTTATAATTAAGTCTTCACCCTCTCATATCTTCCACATTCCAAATGAAGGGGCAAGCACAAGCGATTTTTTTTGGAGCGACGGTGCAAGCGGAAATTAAATATTCTTTTTTTGTTGGGCCTAAAGTGGAAAGTTCCTATGGGACCTAAAGGGAAATGATAATTGAAATTGATGTTTAGGTGATAAATGAGTTGATATGTGAATGATGAAGCAGTGTTGGAATGAGGGGCAGAGTTTAAGTGAGAACTCCGGAGAAACATCCCGCGAATCTACTTCATCCAAAATAACTATTCAACATGGAGTGATCGCGTATGGAACCAAGAACCCAAGTGGAAAATTACGCACTGGGCTCTATGCTATAGGTTGCACAACAGCACAAAATAATGTTTTGTTTCTCCGTTCCTATGTCTGATACCTAAACCACAAATACTTTGTCGACAGATAGGTTGACGAGATGTCATAAATCATAATTAGCTAAGACTCGGAAAAATGAGAGAAGCAAGGAATCCGCGTTGTCCCTCACAAATTCCACCTAGATGAAGCGGGGTTTGAACCCCGCAGGTACCCCGCGATAGAAAGTCATCTAACCGCTATGTTAGTGGTCACATCATGCTGGCAATACCTCCCAAAACATGTACTCATATGTTCTCTTATCCGCCAAGCCAAGAGCAGCTATCATAGAACAGTGGTCTGCATACCACTGTTAGTTTATGAAAAAGATGGTACGCAGAAAAACTTTAACATTATAATTGGCATGTATCTTGTATTAATTATAAAGCCAAATGTGTATCAATGTATTTCAACGAGCGACAAATTTCGCACTAAAATGTATAATATTAAATATGCTTAAATCGGTTTTAATTAACAAAAGTAACTAATAATTGTATTGCAAACTGAGCAACGTTTTAATATTTTGTTAACATTCCCTTACGAACATTTGTTATAATTAAATTTATACGTGTAATTCTTACATTAAATTAGTTAAATTATATTTCTTTGAATTGCACGCGTTCCAATAATTCTCATCTACCTTTAATCTTTCTTCAATAATTACTTCATAAGTAAGATTAAGTATTACGAATTTAGTGCACCATAAATGGAGCACTGAATCTTACTACTTCTCTATTATCTATTCTTAATGATCTTACGCAGTTTTTAATGATCATAAGTTTTTAATGATCATACGCAGTTTTTAATGATCATACGCAGTTTTTAACTGTTTTTTGACGTAAATAAATAAATAAATAAATAAACTCCTTATCTACTCTAATCTTACTAATCTTACTCTTTAAGTAAGATTAAGTATTAAGAATTTAGTGCTCCATTTGTTGAGCACTAAATCTTACTACTCACATACTATCTAATTTTACTAATCTTACTCCTAATCTAACTAATCTTACTCCATAAGTAAGATTAAGTGTCAAGGACTTAGTGCTCCATAAGTGCAGCACTAAATCTTACTACTCATCTACTATTTAATCTTAATAATCTTACTAATCTTAGTGCGTAAGTAAGATTAAGAATTAAGAACTTAGTGCTCCATAACGTGTGGAAAGTTGGCAACCACTGGCCCTGAGCCCACTGTGCTCGCCGCTCAGTGGTCCTGACTCTCCGCCGCCGCGCGAGATCGTCCGATTTGGAAGGCGGTTTCGTTTGTTCCGCGCCCGGAGAATGGGGAACAACAGGACGACACGTCCGGGCCACGCCCTGATACCGGCATCTGAAAGCGGCGATACGAAGAGTCGAGTTGCCGCCTTCAAGCCGGCACGCTCTGCATACGTATATAGGAGGCGAAAGGTAACATGAATCAGTGGTGCTGAGGGGAGAGTAAGCAATCGGACATTTTTATCTCAGCAACTCTCCCAGTAAGAGGAGTTATGTCCTGATAGCATCGCTTATTGATTATTGGTTGGTTTATGTTTTCCGTTCACTAGTTAGTAATGTAATCATCAGTGTTCTAAATTAATTCAAAAAACCCGGTATTAATTTTCAATGAAGTCACGATTCTGTGTGTACGCAGTGATTCATATAAATGTTCCAAAAGGAGCTTTCTCGTCCCAAAATCATAACGATACCTGAGCATATCCAAGACCAGAAAATAAAATGTGATGAAGAGTGGCATTCATGAGACAATTTGATTTGACTTTTCACAATATCAAAATATTTGAGAAGATTATTTAGTCTAAAGATAAAATTTTCATACTCAGTTGATTAACATCTTACTTTTCAAGATTTTACTATGGATTTTCTTCAACAATTTTCTTAATATTAGGTTAGTGGGATGATATTATGCTATTATTTCAAATTTATAAATATTATATTTTTCTTGTAATTGTAAAGTAGATAGACATTGAACTGAGAAGTAAATTTTCGGCAACGTCTTCAACTTTTGTATTCGAAATTAGAGCACAATAATATTGTAGAATTTTGTCAACATAAGAAACGTGCATCAGTTTGCATGAGCATCAGTAGAACACTGTGTACTCCTTTCAGTTAGGTTGATTGAAGCAGAAAATTTCCTCCCCCTCATTAGGAGCATCTTCCATGCAGTAGCGTAGCGTGATCAATTTTCTTGGGTAGGCTCCAAAGAAGATTAACATTTTAATTATCCCTCCCGATCTACCTTTTTTAAAGGAAGATTTGGTGTAGGTCTTTTAGTCTTAATTCTAGTTTCCCTTCATAACTTAAATTATTGAAGTATATTGGGGGATTGTAAATAAATGTCTATGAGATAATCGTCTGGTAAAGCCATATTTCCTACAGTAAACAATAATACTTGTATTATTCATCAGCTATTGATCTGAACTAAACGCGATGAACTAACCTTAATTTCTCAGCTGTCAGATACAAAGAAGTGAAATCTTAAATTCTTGAGCTGGCTCGTTTCACTTTAATATATAAGGTCGTCCCACAATAATATAGTATAAGCACAATATTTCAGTGTGTGTTCGTCAGTACTGCAAGAACTCAACCGAGGTCTTATTCTCTGACCATGCATGCAGATATCGCACACACAGGGGTGCGGGGGCGGCGAGCGACCAGCCTGCATGCACATCTGGGCACCATACCAGCGAGTGAGTGAGTGTTTTGGCGTGAGAGGGCCCGTTGCTGGCCCCGACGGATCTCGAGGATTGCCGAAAGGCCCTTTTAGGCGGGCCTTTGGGGGAACCAGGCGGCCCGTATGAACAGAATATGTGCGTCGGCGGGCACACGTTCTGCTCATGCGTTGAAGGCTCCGAAAGGCCAGAGCCTTTGATCTCTCTTGCGTAAGTTCGCAACTGAGTGGGAAGTACAAGATGACAAAAGTACAAAGCCAGACGAATCATGCGATTTTTCATTCGAAAATTATCAATTAATACTTATAAAGTATTATTTTTTAAATGAAAAGCATTTTTTGCTTTTCAGAAAATATTTTGGATAGGCTCCGCCTTGTAGCCTAATAGGAAGCTACGCCACTGTTTCCGTGTTAACATATTGCGCATCTATGTGAAATATACGTATGGTCAATCAAGTGGACAAAACAGGTCCTGGTCCCCATCGATTCCCCGCAACTCGTGCCACGTAGAACAGTCAAATAAATATCTTCAAAATAAAGGTACCCGGTGAAAGTACGCCGTGTTGTTTCTTTTAATGTTTTCATTCATGATTCTGTATTGTCTCTATTATTTTAAGTTCTGAAAAAGGTTTTACAATTTAGTATTTTGTAACATTTTGAAGTACAATGTATTGAAATTGGGCATTTGTTCTTTTATTCGCTTTTAAACACAGTGCATGAGGGAAAATTTATATATATATATATAAAGTATTAGAATAGAATATATAGAAATATTAGCTTTTTAAATGCTCAGGAAATCATGTGTCAAAATGACACAAAACGGTCCTTGTAGGTAGAACGAAACTCCGGTCATTCTAGTGTTAATGACAAGCTCATATACACTACAGAATCTTCTATTGTAGCCAGCGCATCTTAAATAAGTGACAAATTTTAAAATCATGATCCAAACCAACAATTTTGATGGAGTTTGTAAAATTTTATTGAATAATTCGTTAATTATGACATAGCATTATTAACGAAATTGCAAATAATTGAGAAGAATTAGGAAGAAATTTCCATACAGACATTTTCTAATTTCCCTTTGAAGCAAATAAAAATCAACTCATTATACAGTACAAATATTTTTTTAAATTATGTGGCCCTGAACATATAAAGTTATCCGTCCCATTGAGTTAAAACGTAGCTTCGAAATTCCTTCTGTTTCAAAAGAATTAGACCGTCGAAAAACGTAAAGGAGGAATTTGCATTCTAAACCCAAATCTGTTGCCGACATTGCTTCAACATTTTCTGATTTTTCACAAATTCTTTGAAACTGATACCAATCCTATAAAAGGTTTTGAAAGAGTAGAAATTCCATGACTGAATATTCTGTGAATTTGAAAACTGAGGGTTTTGAGAGTGTCCGAGTCACTAGATTTGAACTTTTGAGGGTTAAAGAAGGTATCGTCTCCTATTTCAGTAGTATAGATACCTATTGCGGCTCTCACACGCCATCGATCTGTATAAATGAGGTTTCTAAAAAAAGAGAATTTCACGGAGACGTGATGAATTGCACTCTGACATAACAAATATGATGGATTTGTAAAAAAAACGCATGCAAATATTAATGTCAAATGCAACCTGCAACACTCGGTCGTATTTTTTACATCGTTAAATATCTCCTAAACAACGCGTTTTAGGCCATTAAAAACTAAAATTTTGAGGCCAAAGGTTTCAAAGAAACGTTTCCCACACCGTAATTTCTCGAACATTTTATTACACTTTCCGGTTCGACGCTTCTCGATTCTATACCACCTGATCAGAGCCTGTAGAATCTGCAAGTGTATGTGAAATTAAACTATTTACTTGATATTCTACGTGACTGAATTACAAGGGTGTACCTCCCTGCTCGGTAATAACGTTAAATAAGAGTAGTTTGTATTGGGAAGGGTGTATTTTATTGCAGCCAATTACAAGCAGGTATATAGAACAAGTGACGGAGGATAACAGGGTCTTGAAGAAAAAGATATATTGCAGACTTAATATGGAAATGGACAAAATAGAGAAGATAGAAAACTTTAACAGGTGAGAGTTCTCGAACGGTATTATGAATCTAACGGTTCTCACATAATTTGATCATCAGATATCTTCTCAGAGGGTCCAACCACATAATTAGTGATCTAGACCACGTAACATTTTCTTTTCAAATTGGGTGCCCATGTTATCGAGGATCCGATACCATACACCATTGGGTATCTGATCCTGGCAAAGCCTGAGGTTATCTCGACCATTTGAGATTTCCTTGGTTGCGAGAGCCACGGCGACAGGACTCCATTCGCCGCCACGGCGCGTCGAAGCGAATAAATCAAAGACGTACGTCTCTGCGTTTCCGGGTCAAACTTTTCTTCCGCACGGATCTTCGGGGCCACGCTCGCGAATAACATCTCCGGATTACGGAGGCCCCCCTGCCATCACTTCCCCGCCGCCGCCGCCTCCCCCCCGCTACCGGTGTTGCTTCTCTCCTTTCGAGTTTCTTCCATCTCTTTGGCGGCTTCGGTGGTGTAAGAGTATTCGGTGCTGTAACGGTTAGCGTACCGGGCTGTTGTACCTAAGTTTGCGGATTCATATCTGATTGTGCCGTGGATTTTTAAGGGTGAAAAAATCCTTCGTACGCCTTCCTTCGCAGGCGAAGTAAAGCCAGCTGTCCCATGTGGAAGATTTACTGTTTGTAAAAGGTCCTCAAGCCTAAAAGAAGCCACTGAGCTCAATTCAAAGCCCATGTTTGTCGCCAAATATAATACCCCCTTTCTTCCCCAGATGGTGAAAGGAGCGTAGCGAAAGGATACCTCCGGATAAGATGGTAAAATGTTCCTCTAAACAAAATGGCGCATGAGTAGTTACATTACAATTCAAACATAAAAATATTTTCAAAGGTTTCTTAGGCCCCGTCCCACTACTCACGCCTGTACAGCCAAGAACTGTGTTTTTTTAATTTTTTTTCGCTACTTATCATATTTTTTCAGTCAGATAAAAGAGTTTTAAATAAGAAAACAATTTATACTATCAGAAAAATGGTTTTTGATAGTTTCTTATACCCAAATTCAAAAACAAAAGATATTTTAAAAAAATAACGAAAAATATTTTTATTGTGTCTTAGAATGACGTAACAGGCTCGAAAAAATATCAAAGAACATAAATTATTGTGATTTTTTCAAATTTTTTCAACCGTTGGACTGCAGTTAAAAAATAAAAACCATTTCCCGCCTTTAAACCATCTTGACTTTAAATATACTTTGAAAATGACTGCAATAGTTCTGTGCATTTATTTCAGGGTTTTTAATAACTTTGCACAGATTGTTGTAGCACCCAGTAATATTTTGATTTTGGAATTTAGTTACAAATTATCATTATTAAATCTTTCTTAAATATTGTAAAACTAATAGGTTTAGTATATTCGTGAAGTATTTCTTTTTACTTGTTTTAAATCAATATTTTCTGCGGTTATCCACCTGAAGGACATTCTGTACTGCTGCTGACTGTGTCACTGTCGCTCGTATTGAAAGACGTCTTCCTCTTAGATCTGACTTCACTTCATCCTCGTTTTGTTTGTTGGTCCTCCGAGCTTTCCAGCATCTGTTAGTTGATCTCACCTAACCATCTGGCTTCTATTACGTTCTATTTAATGCATCTCATTGTACTTTTTTCTATTATTGGTACTCTTTTTCGTTTTCTCCATTCGTCTCCAGGTTTCCTTTGTTGAAACCTAATATTTTCCTTGTCCATTGTATTGCATAAATAGTTCACAAAGCTAAATATTTATTAAAAAATATTCAGACACGTGTTTATTAAGTAAAATTTTTGTTATAATTATAATACTTTATTTTATTATTGACCATTTCAAAACAGCATTCCAGATTAATAGTTAGATAAAGGTAAGCGAACGGATAAAATGTGCTGGTTGAGAAGGAATACATTCCAAATATCCTTGACCAACCTCACCGGACTACCATAAAATTTCGCTAGTATTTCCATTCTCTTTCTCCCCACCATTTCTCCAGGTATTCTAGTTCAACTACTTTCAACTCTCTATATGTCTTCTTGCCAGATTGTGTACTTGGACTCTTCTAATTCTCACACCTTCCCATTCCATTCTTCCTCCCCGTGTCACCGACATTGCCCGCTCCCTTCACTCCATTGTGGCCAGGCTGTCCTCTCCCACCAGCGTCTACTTCCCATTCGTCTCCGTGTTCGCCCACCCATTCCGCCCTGCGTCTACTTCCTCCGCCGTGACCCCGCCGGCGAGGTCAACTTCCGCACGTGCCGCCGCACCGCGCCCTCGTCGCTATCTCCGAAACGACTGACGTCTGGTGTTCCATATGCATCAGCTGGAGAAATTAATGCTGTCCCTGTCTGCCGAGGGTGAAGGAAGGAAACGCGGCAGGGTTTAGGGTAAATGCCCAAGGTTGGGGGATTTTACCGGGAGAACCACAGACACGGTTGCAGGTTATTCAGTTTCAACCTCAACCAGCAGAGTAGTTCACTTGAACACACGTCAATGCAGAAGTTTAAAAAAATAAAGGGATTTTGTAGAACGAAAATAATCGTCTGCATCCGTATACTATTTCTCTAAGAATTGTGAACATGGAATTTGACAAGGAAATTACGAGAGAGTTTATATTTCAATTGACGGTGAAATACATCTGAAGACCGACAATTCTCCGTCAAAAAGACTGGCACCATTTCTCTCTTCCACTGTTTTTTTCCATTATTGTTTGGGTGGTGGTGAGAATAGCACTAATATAATATTTCGCTGAGGCACTTGTAATGTCCAACTTGGGAAATATAATAAAAAACAAAATGGGTTATCATATCAAAATGGAGACGTTTGGAACATGTAAAAAAATAAAAAACGACAGCTGGTAAACAACTGGTAAAAACAACTATTGTTAGTGATAATCAAATTTGGCTCAACACAGATGCAGTATGTATTAAAACTGCATTCACACACAAAATCCTAGAAGATCTAGAATATCTTCTTAGTTTACGTGCAAACAGTGCATATACGATAATTAGAACGCAATCTCTATCTTTACATTTAATTTATTAGATTAACAGAGTGGCACCCACACATTATAATAATAAGAAGTCATTATTTCATTATTATATGGGTCATTTTGAATAGTTTTAAATTTGATATAACGAATTAAACGTTTTTAAAATGTCAAATAGCTGCGAAGCATTATGATGACTTATCCCCAAATACATTTTACTTTTACATGGACGTTAGTTTGAAGTTTTCTGCATTTAATGAGCAGGAATCATAAAAGCGCATTTAACACTAAGACTCTACGAACTGATTGGAATCTGGTAAGATAAAGTGATTATAACTCAATACTATACAGCTTAGCCGGCCGCCTTCAGCAGCGAGGACTTTCATGTTTTATGTCTGCTATGCAAGTTCGTTTTAAAAAGAAATGTTAAAATATAGAGTGGTCTGGCTGATCCATACGTAAAAGCAGAGAGTTACATGAAAAATTATTCTTGATTTTTTTAAAAATTATGTTTCATTATATTGGTAGAATATTCTATGTAGTGATTCGGGTCCTAAGGATTCCCGTTGAGTTGGAAATACATCCACCGCGTTTCTGCATTGAAGGTTCCTAAAAGCCCACAAATACATGTTTTTTCTAGAGTTCTTCCATGCTATTCTAGAAAGCCGATCTATATGACCGAAATGGCTAAGTGGCTAAGCGTTTCGCTTCGAAGGGTGACTGGTTCGAGTCCCGCCTTGGGCATACTTGGTTCACCCATGTCACTCATGTATGTGATGTCGCGAAGGGCCTCGCGTTCTGCAGACCCTAGATTAGAGGAACCCACAAGGGTTCCTGTTTAGTGTATAGTCGAATATGCATCACATCGGGACGTAAAGGGTAACCTGCTGTCGGATGGATAACTGCGCAAAATAAGTCGGCTGGATAATAGCATAAATAGAAAAAAATCTAGAAAGATTCGGCTAAAAGTAGAGCCAATACATTTTTCTTGTCGAAAGCAATCAAATATGATCACCTCAGTAAGTGGCTTTAAAATTCCACAAAACACGTTTTTAGATACTTACATCATACACTCTTAACACTTTTTGTTTTCGATAATTTACAACAAAATTAAGTTTGGTTATTATCATCAATCTAACGAATGGAGTCGAAACGATTCATGTGTAACCGCCGAAAAAAATAGCATAATATTTTACAGAATGTCCTCAATATCCTAGAAGCTGCATTGCCACATCAAAAAACGTGTGTTTTTCTAGAATTCTTCCAAAATATTCTGGAGGGAACATGCTAAGAATTATGCTAGTCGGTTTGCCTTGTCAAGAGGAATCTTTCACTTAATTAGGTCGCATCCAAAGGAATCGTATCACTTCATGTCCCCCAAAATGTGTATATTGGATGGATTCTGATAAAATATTCAGGAGTAAACCTGAAAAACGTAATAAGTTCATCAGAAGATTGAGAGGCATCGAATGACGCCTCAATTGCGTCGATTGAAGGACCGGAAGGGGAATAATCCTGAGTGACGGACGGGGGTTTCTCGATTTCTATACAAAGATGATCATTACAGATGCATTTCAGATTACATGCGTGGAATGGAAGAAACTATTTGAGTTGTTAACTTTTGGAAGAAACACTTTTTCAACAGTTATGCTGATACCCAGTTCTTGGCAAATGTATCCACTCGGAAATGACACGGATTGTCGATTCATGTTTTAACAGAACATGCCTAGGAATTCAAACAAATCCGTGTGTACTAATTTGACACGTGTAATGTTTGAAAATTCGTTGACAGCTTCATCCATCAATAAAAAACTCCTTTCCACAACCAGAAAAATGGCGGGCAGCCAACACCAAAACATAAATAATAGTTCTCAACGTGGAGTGCATGAAATACAAATATGATGTCAAAATCGTCGAGTGAAAACAACAAGCACTTATAAACACAACATTCGAAAAGTACAGTGTTACTTCCTCACGTTTTGCTTGTGTATGGAAGCTTGTGTACGGAAGTCAACAGTAGGTCGACGCCGGATCTCACCCTCCAGCGGGGAAATATCACAGCCATCTCCCGAGAAAAAAACATGCACTACACTTACGAGAATGACCAACGCAGTTGACGCGCCCGGAAACACTAAAAATCAAACCAAACTAATTTTATTTGATATTTGTTTTTAATAAATAAATTTTTGTAGAAATGTATCAACTCGTTAATACTATGATATTTATACGAAGAAATACGCAGAATTAATTAGTAACAATGAGTTAAACTAAAGGTCCTGGATAGATGAGATAATGAAGCGAGATTTTTTTTAATAATCATTGGCTCCTCCAGCGCCGCCGTCAGCCGCGATGGCAGCGTGAGTACCTCTAATCAAATTGCGAAAATACAGTCTATATTTTAGAAAACTACAAACGCGAGAAAGTACGTGCAATTGGAGCACCATTAGTTTGATTTTTTTCCTGATCTGAATAACCATAGGCTCCTTCAGCTCTACCGTCAGCCGTGAAGGCGGCCCACATTGGGGCCAGAGGAGGGAAAGCTGCCACCAAGTCCAAAAATCAAAATATACTTCAGAAGCTCCATTTCACATGAAATGGGTAGCAAAAAGTCTCCTTCATCGTTCTCCGATCACTCTAGGAATGGGAATCACTCTACTCCTTTCAGTATAAGTTTGAACTTGCACAAGTGATCGACGCACTCCTTCGCTCTCGCAGTAAGAAGGGAACTGTGTTTTTAGATGCAAATATTTTTGCCCTCGAGAGAGATGCGAGATATCGAGAATAATGCGAGAAAGTATGTGATGTTGGGTTTGTTTTTCTTCTTTATTTGAATAACCACAGTCTCCTCCAGATCCGCACCGGGAGCGGTAGCTCAGTGCATCAACTAATGTCACTGCAGTGCCTCTGACCGGGAGGTTGTAGGTTCCAATAACGACAGTGGTAGGATTTCCCACTACGCTTTCGCTAGATTTTCAACTAGGTCGAATTCAGACGCTGTCTGGAGGAGAATTCTAGCGGCCGGCTGCTCCATCTGTAGTTTTCCACGGTTTTTCTGATCAATACCAGACGAATGCCCGAGCAGTGCCCTAACAAACGGGCCTCGGACCGCGCGAATTTATTCCTTACTCTTCCCTGACCTATCCTCACCCCTTACACACACACACACACACTTAAACTAACATGCACTACACTACCACACATGCTGGGAGACCGGTCGGGAACTTAGAGCTTGTCCCGGCTGGGGCGGTGCCCCTCTGGTGGGAGATACCTGGTTTAGGAAAACCCTGCTAGTCGACGGTAGTTCGGCATTGGATCTCGCCATCCAGTGGGGGAAGATCACAATCACCTCCCAATGAAACACATACACTACACTTACGGGACTAACGACCTCGTTATTTGACGCGACGGGAATTAGTAATCAACCAATCCAGCTCCTCCAAGGCGGCGTCTGAACCTCCGAGTCGAGGCATCGCATCGTCCCGAAGACGATCGCGTGACTCGGCCGCTGGTACGGGCGTCCCCGTCCACCGCCGACATAATGCCGACTGACACCGTCCACACACTATCGCCGCGTCCGCCCGCCCGCCCGCCCGCCCGCCCGCCCGCCCTCCGCGTCAACGGCGCCCGGGGCGTCGCTTTTCGCCGCCCCGCGCGCGCGGAAACACCTCGCTGTCAATCCAGGCAGGCGGCGCGGCGCCGTGGAGGTCTTCGGTGAAGCAGGTGGCCATTTACATAAGCCCCTCAGCCACGACCACGTGCCGCTCAGCCGACTTGCTCACTTGCCGGTATGACTCGTCGCAATTGAGCGAGTAGGCTGGGGTGTGATTCGGTGCGGTTCAATAAGAAGTAGATCTCTGAGATAGTTGAGGAGCAAATATTCGAAACATGACATGTCCACTTCACTCTTTTGCAATCAAAATAAAAATAAAAAATAAAAAATTTTACACTTTTCAATCCAGTCTTTAACTCAACGTATAGAGCTCTACTTAATGTGTTGTAAGACACCTCACGTTTTTTCTGGAAATAAGATTATTGGTAAAATCCACACAAGAACTCACTTTCTTCCAAAAATGACATGTCTTTTGACTGTTTGCTCCTCATTTGAACATGCAGAAGTTTAAACTTCCAATTTGAGGAATATTTTAACGGTGATTCTAATAGCACGTTTTTGCCCCAATATATCTCATTTTATAGAACTTTAATCTGGGTTACATGGTTCGTACATATTAATAAACAATACACTTCACTATATATGATAATGGATTGCATTGTAGGTAGTAATATGAATTGAAAGATTATGTGTCACTATGGTGAAGGTGTATAAGTACAATAGATACCGATTATTGTTATACCCCCGTACTTATAATAAGGTTTCATTAACCAATTGATAACAATAGATGAAAAACTTTAATTTGCAGATTATTAAACGAAAATGGAGTAAGACCCCGAACAACCTGGAGGTTGCACCTCCATCGAATGTTGGAAAAGTAATTCCAAAATTCAGAACACTAATGTATACTAAAATTGTTAAGGAAATTCATATCAATTATTTAAAACTAATTTTAATAAAAACCTATTTTGTAATATTACCTACATATTTTTATGCGTAGTGCCCGTGTCAGGTATATTCATCTCACGCGCGCAAGTGGATTTGGCTTTCATTTCAGTGTTGCACAAGCACCATTGTTTGGACATGTTTCATACGAATAAAATTATTTTATTTCGTAAACTTTACTAGCCTAATTTAATAAATATAGAGATGCAAAATTCTTCTTTAACTCTAGGTCTACAAAATAATTACAAATATTAGTTTAAGCTACAAAATTAACTTACTATCTAATCGAGTCAAAGTATCAAAATATATTGGAATTAATTTGAAAATTTAGTGAAAATATGTTTTAATAAAATCATTCATTATACGATTCCAGGTAACTCTTATACAATCCAACTGTAGTTAATTCAATTATTAAACTCTGTGGAAACAAACGTTTTAGTGGTTCTCAAATGCATTTTTTAACAGAGGTAACTTTACGAATAGCAAATTCGCGAACAGAAATGGAAATGGCGTCATGAGTCATGACAAAATGACGTAACAATCGAACGAAAACCTGTCTTCTCAAATGTTAAATCTATAAGCCGCCTAAACGCACTGACTTCTCTATTCATTTTCTCGTTGCTTTCAACCTCCGACTCTCCGCAAAGTGGAAAATAAGCGGCCCCACCACTTGAGCACTGCTGTTGAAAAGGATTTGATGAAGAGCAAAGGCCAACCTGCCTCCGAGTTTGTCCCTGCGCTCCGTCCCACCGCCTACCGATTTCCAACCGCCAAGCACTCCCCGCCAACCGATTTCCAACCGCCAAGCGCTCCCCGCCAACCGCTCCCCGCCAAGCGTTCCCCGCCAAGCGTTCCCCGCCAAGCGTTCCCCGCCAAGCACTCCCCGCCAAGCACTCCCCGCCAAGCGCTCCCCGCCAAGCGCTCCCCGCCAAGCGCTCCCCGCCAAGCGCTCCCCGCCAAGCGCTCCCCGCCAAGCGCTCCCCGCCAAGCGCTCCCCGCCATGCACTCACTGCCATGCGCTTATCCCTGCTCACTGCATCATTCTTTGATATTTTTATCGCTGTTACACAACATTTGACCCAATAAGTCCACCAGTCAGTTACTTTCACGTTCTACATCGATTCAAAGAAAACATCGTTTTGAACAAGTAGGCGTGATAGATATTAAGTAATTTATCTCACAATGCCGTGTCCATAGCACAGCACCATAATCGCCGTAGGATGATTTGATCGAGAGAGGCCGCCATAATCGCCACATTCTGTCATGATTGATCTAACTGTGAATGATAATGACAACTGCAATACACTCCCTAATTTTTGGCTCTACAGGAGATGAATGGTTTGGTAGATGGGTGACATGATTTGAATTACGACCGAACAACAGTGGATTGATTGATTGCTTTTTTTGTGTTTCCGGGCGCGTCAACTGCTTTGGTCATTAGTTCCGTTAGTGTAGTGCATGCTTTTTTTCTCGGGAGATGGCGATGATCTTCCCCCTATGAATGGCGAGATCCGGCGCCGACCTACCGTCGGCTAGTGGGGTTTCCCCTTAAACAGGACTCTCCCACAAGCAGGGCACCGCCCCAGCCAGGACAAGCTCTAAGCTCCCGATCGGTCTCCCGGAATGTGTGGTACAGTAGTGCATGTTAGTGTAAGTGTGTGTCTAAGGGGAGAGGATAGGACAAGGAAGAGGAAGGAAAGATCGCGCGCGGTCCGTGGCCCATTTGGTAGGGTACTGCTCCGGCATTCGCCTGGATCGGGGAAACCACGGAATACTACCGATCAGAGCAGCCGGACGCTATTTCTCCTCCAGACAGCGACTGAATTCGACCTAGCTGGAAAGCTAGTGTCAAAAATCCTGCCGCCGTCAGGACTCGAACCTCCCGGTCAGAGGCGCTGGAGTGACATCAGTTGATGCATTGAGCTACCGCTTCCGGTAGCAACAGTGGAATTAAAGGCAGGGAAAATGGGGTAATTCCGATAAAATCTTCCACGAAATTCCTTTTGGGCACCAATTTCTCATGATGGAATTCCGGTGCCCAGAGGCGGAAGTTGAGGGGTCTCGTCACTACACTCGAATTGTCCAAAGCATTTACGAATTGTCATAACCAAAGTGGGTTAATAAGTCCTCAAACTACTATAATGACTAGAAAACTGTCCAACGGCACATCCGCTTTACGGTTGTAGTTCAAAATAACAAATTGTGACGTCCCTTTCATTGATTGATAAGTGTCTTCTTCACTCCTCAATGACTGGTAAGAAGGTGAAATCACTCAACACAGTTCGTGTGCCTCAGGGAGTCATACCTGTCAGACAGTATCATGAATTCTAGTCTGCCTTGACTTCAGCCACACTCCGTCAGCCACAGCCTGCCAAAGGCGCCATGACGTTTTATGTCCATCCCAATAATCTTATTCCACATATCCTGCCCTGATGAACACATAATTCATTATTATGATACCAACCCCTAACCCTTAGTGCTACTCCTGGAACTGGGAGATTGATTTTGATAGGTAGGTTATTATGAAGATAAGAACGATGCAGTAATAGAGGAATGAGAGGCAGAAAATGGGAGAAGCCCGAGAAGACTGCTTTGTCCTCTAGACATTTACCATTATTCCACCGGGATTTGAACCCTTGTCTCAGAGGTGGATGGTGAGCTGTCTGCCGGCTTCACCACGGGTCATCCAAGCCTTGATGAGCACAGTTCATCTTAACGACTACCACGTACCATATAATTTTTTTCCGCAGGCGCGATAGGAGCTGCGATCTCGGGTCGTAGTCCCATATAGAGAAGTCCGACGGGGAATTTAAATCTCTGCCCCGGTAGCACGATATTTCCAGCGTCACTCATGATGGTGCATTAAAGTTATCGCTGTGAGAAGGTGTTAAGGTTCATGTTGCTAGGATTTCGCAGCCCAGACGGTTTTCATTTGGTCTTCTAACCTACCAAACTGCAGGGTAGGATCGGTAATGTAACTTAGGCCGCAGACCTACATATCCTAGCGCTCAATTGATATCCCTCGCTCAATTATCTTGATTTTCGACAACACTCTCGTCGTAAGAGTTAAGATGCGCGCAGTTAGGAAACGCACTGGGGACTCCGAGCCACCCGTTTATCGTACCGGTTCGCACTCAGTTAGGTTCTTAGCTTCGTCGCGGCAGTACCCGATACTCAGGAGACATTGGGAGGAGATTTGTTCTGGAGTATTGTCAGTGGTGCTCGAACTCGATTCCTGTAAGAGTCGGGAAAGCGGGTACCTCGGAGCAGACAAAATCAGGCTTTATTGGTGTTAAGACTTCCAAATATTCATTTGCATATGGAGAGAGCAGAAACGATAAAATTTATAATGTTAACTGACGTATCCTAACGGCGACCAGCAATTGGTAAGATAACAATTATTTTGTCAGCATATGCAATCGTTAGAATTTACATGCAAACACTAAGTATATAAAGCACGATATTATATGTCACCTGTTTCGAAGTTATATTCAAGTGTTCTTACAAATTTCCACCTGTCACACACTTGAATCTCCGCGTTTTATGTGCGTGTACCAATAAGCATTGATGGAGCAAACGTTTTGTGGCCAGCGCAAACGGTTAATAATATACTGATAAATAATGATGACCAACACCTCTTGACTACCCAAAATTATTCTCTGCCCCGTGTAGAACCATTACAAAAATGCTGATCTGATCACCTTGCGAATTTTTCTAATTCTTTGAAATTCTCACCTCGACAGCGACCTGGTTCAGACAGTAATGCGCTCTGGTAGCGACACTGAGAAGTACTATATTTTAAATGTAAAATATGACTTGGCCTGTTTTCACTTTCTCGCCCTTAAGGAGGAGCTTCTTCAAAAGAGAAAGTTACGTTTGGCAATTTTCATCAGAAAAACTCATATTGTCGGGCCTTGGTAACGATAAAATGGATACATCTAGTTGCTAAATTTAGAAAAAATCCTTTAAAACGTGGTGTAGCCAGAATCCATAATTCGTGTGTCCTTGATACCGAAAACTTGAATGATCTGCCTGTGTCTGTCCGTCCGTAAACGATGCTAGCAGCTAAACAATTCAGTCAATTCTCTCCAAAATTGATATTCCTCAATCGATCAGGCTGATGTCGCGGCCCCTTCGATTTGAAACCGATATTTGAATTTTGGGGGTACATTACACGCCGATGTCCGGGTGACCATAAATTCCAGTCCCGACGTGGCAGGATTTTCGACTCTAAGTAACTACATTGAATTCAATCAGAACTAATTTCTAGAGGAGAACTCTAGCAACTGGCTTCTCTGATTAGTAATTTTACTCATTTCTCCCATCAATGCCAGGCGAATTCCGAGCAATGCCCCATGAAAAGAGCCACGAACCGCGCGTGATCTTTTCTTCTCGTTTCTTGTCCCTCCCCTTCCCCTCTCTCTTCTCCTCCTCCTCTTTCTCCTCCTCCTCCTCTTTCTCCTCCTCCTCCTCCTCCTCTTTCTCCTCCTCCTCCTCTTTCTCCTCCTCCTCCTCTTTCTCCTCCTCCTCCTCTTTCTCCTCCTCCTCCTCTTTCTCCTCCTCCTCTCTCTTCTCTGACATGCAATCATTGCCCCACATGACGGGGGTTTGGAGCTCGACCTCGTCGTTAGGCGGCGCCCGCTGGGGGAGATACACAGAGCGAAAAGCACTACGCTCACGGAAGTAAAGACCACACTTCTACAACTACTATTAGTAGTGGTTTGGTCATGTAATAGTTGACGCGCCCGGAAACACTAAATATTTCAATATTATTGCTGGCCCACATTCTTTGGCTAAGCTCAGGGGTCCGTCACATATTAATGCGACCTGCTGGCTTTCCCCACCACTCATCGCCGTCCACTTCTTTCCGCTCGCCGTCGGCGCCTATCCGCGTACGCGTCGCTTGGGGTCCCCGCGCCGACATCCCCGGCGATGTTGTCCCCTGAGTTATCGCCGTTTCACATTATGATAATGTCAACGATCATGAACGCGGTGATTATTGACCATAACTCGCCGGCGCAATCGCCGCGCGGCCGTCGCGAATAACTCATTGGCGACTCAATCACCATAAACGGGACAGCGCGTGTTATTTAAAATTTACATCGCCGAAGCTGCTGAAATCAATACGAGCGGGACGCCGGGCCACCACTGGCGTCGAGGCGGCCGCCGGCGAGGAGGAGGTGGTCCAGAGGAAGCAGCCTGCGTCGACGGCGACACCGCGTTTAGGAGTCGTAAAGAAGTGGACACGCGGGAAGTTATTCAGCGGGAGATCAGGTTGCACGAAAATGATACTGTACTTCTGTTGGGTATTTCTATGTGTTCCTCACCGTACCATTGTCGTTCTTCCAATGGAAAAGCTTCCTTCCTAAGGAAAATTTGTAATTTTATGAGTTGAGCATTGTGTCGCTTAAATTATTATTTCTTTTTAATAGAATACTGTTGCTATACGCGTTTTCACGTCGGGAAGGTACAATAGGTTCTTATGGACAATGTTATTCTTATGGAAGAATCTTGTGCACTGCTGCCAAATCTATCGTAGCAAAAGTAAGTAGAAAAAACATAGTTTTGAGAGAGAATGACGTGCAGCACGATGGTAGTCATGAAAATGGGTCATTCACTTGCTTTTTAAATAAAATAATGAAAACGTAGGATTTCTGCGGATCTGTCTTTTTAAACACCTTTTAATTCAGATCGCTAAAATTTATCCAAAAATTGGTGGAATTATTTTGGAAAAAATGGATACAATATTTCATTTACTTCAGCTGAGAACATTCTTTCATTTTATCAATATGTAAGAAATGTGTCTCCTAAAAAAATGAATTGTCAAAGAAAATATGTGAATTTTTAGTTTCTTGCATAATAATGTATCGTCACTGGGATATTTTCGTTCTTGAAGTTAAATTAAAACCTTTCGGCGACAACGTGTTGGGTAAAATAATGAAATTATTTTCTAGCACCACCGGATGGTCTTCGGATGCATTACTTCTATTAGTATGAGGCTCGGCGGAAGACGGGACGAAAAGGCATGGCACAAATGCTGGATTGGTAACCCACAGGGTTGAAAGGAATTGCTTGTTTATATGATGTCATCAGTGGGAAGGGACTATCCAAATTAATACTCTCAAGAAGCCCTTTCGAGAATTTCGTCTTACTGGCTATTCTGGTCAGTCGATTATTGCTGGTGGATGTGAGTGAAGATGGTGAATGTGCAATGGTAATGAAAAGTAGGTATGTAATTTAGCCAGTCATGTAGTGGGTCAATTTTAAGAGATCAAAATGGACCGTAGGGAAAAAGGGTGAAAGACATAAAAGTAGTAAAAACATTTTCAAAATATTCGAGTACTTAAAAGGAAAACATTCAAAACGGAGAAATTCGTTTAAATGTATTTTGCAGAGCAACAGGCATCAGCATCAACAGGATTCTTTATATGACCCATTGTGCCTTCACAAGTGAAAAGCAGTATAGTGAAGTTGCTCAAATAATATATGAATAATTCACTAGGAACGGTTTTCTTTTGAAAAATGTTCTTATTTTTATGTCAAATAATGCCATAATTATTCAACATTGAATTTAGAAGCTGTGCCAGAGTTCCATTGTGAAACGATTAATACATCATTTCGGTTTCTTGGAATTCTGAAGTAACTGAAGTCTCTTGAGTTGTTAATTACACTAAAACCACTCGTAATATTTTCTTGCATTTTCTTTTCTAATTACATTGCCTCGAACGTTCCTTCATGTTTTGGTGTTCACGTTTGGTGCTCATGTTTTATGCGCTCGTAGATGCAACATAATATAGTAAATATAATAAAGAAATATAATATAGTTGCAATATTATATCGTAAATATTCTGATTTGTATAAATAAATCGTTTCTGATCGTTATATGATTTTCAGCCAACTCGTGTCAAACAAGTAAAACGTTATCTTTACTTCCATCCTACAAAATTGTGATATAGACTAAAAGGAGCTGCTATATTATCTAAAATTAACCAAAATGGAACATCAGGTCACTTAAAATACTTAATAAAACCAGCTAAAAAATAGTATTGATAGTTCCTACAAAATGAGAAAAGTATTGTTCTGGATAATATAATGCTATTCACGTAATATACAGTATTAATGTATTATTACTAAATATTTACCAAACTAGTATTTTAAGAGTTGTTAAATACTTCTTGGCCATTTAAACAATCTCTAATCCCTTCTCCAAAAAGTTGCAAGAAGAACTGGGCACTATTTTAGAGCTCAAAAACAAGTAGTTACGAATTTGTGTTCTCAAAGGTCAGGTTACAAGGAACAAGAAGCTCCTCTGTTCAGGCATTTTGTCCTCTTCTGATATTTGACTCGTTGTTGTTCTGAATTGTTCTTTGATGTTTAGTCCCTCTGTAAACAGCATGTTCTTCCGCGCGTGAAAACGTGGTGGGTATAATAAAATTCGTTTCAAACGCTCTCCACTATTGCGTGTGACGGGTGGGTCGTTGGCTGGTCCCGATAGACCAGGCCTCCATCGCTGCCCATCTCAGAGAAAAAAAGGTGTTCCCAGTTTAAGGATTCGTAAACCAGACTTCAAAGCCCTGTGAGACGAGATCGATTTTCACACAACAAGATAGTATATTTATACAAGCAAATTTGTAACTTGTTTTCTGGTGTAAAATTTAAGTATTATGAGGTGTTTGAATGTTTTAGGAGGAATGGACTTGAGTTACATCTACAAAGAGTGTGATTTAATAACTTTATAATTAGAAATATTCAGAATTTCTCCTTCAGATGTGTTCATTAGTAACTGTGGTCTCAAAATACATTCTAAATGGGTTTGGAAATTTGAGGTAGCTGACTGTACTATAGTTAAAACAAAGTAATATTGAAGGCTACTAGGAGAGTGGTACCAAATTCATTGAAAGTAAATAGGTGTTTTAAATATTTCAGAGGACTACGCGCAAAACTAAACTAATATACGTATTTTACACTGAACTATATTAACCCTGACATTTTCCCCGTTTTTGTTAAATGCCTTCCAATACGCGCCCATGAAATGATTAATACAGTTAATTGATTTTCAAGTGCTTCAAAATTTTGGACAGGATTCCTAAACATACGTAGTCAAAACTTCAGAATTTTGATGTCTAAAGCTAAACGCTTTTACTATCCTCAAAATGTGGACGGATAAATGTTATATTTTCTTGTCTAAAATAACAATAAACAGTGACATTATAATGTTAAGTAATACAAACTATAATTCCACACAGGTTTTAAAAGTAGAATTTTCTTACGACAAATTGTTTATAATAATTAGAAAACTTATGAAGTTTAATAAATATTCAACAAATAAAGACAAGTTACATTTTCTAATATAATCTTTGGGTTGAAAGGGCATAAATTGAAGATAAAACTATTATTCCAACTCATGTGTAACAAATTTCGCAAAAATGTCTCATATGTTGATAAAAGGATAGATTTTACTAAAACTTCCTCATACACCTCTATTAGGAAATATGGACGTCCATTACTAAGATTGCACATTTAAACTTTATAGTCCAACAGTTATAAACAACATCGAAATCACCTGTCAAATTACCATTTCAAACGATGTATCTCGGGCGTTTATTTCGGGTCCATTAAAAATCATTAAAACGACGTTAAGGAGTACTCGATGACGCTTGCATCAAGCATTGGCCTAGAGCCACACATTCCAAGCCATCCCGTTAAAAATATTCGTTCTAATTGGTTGGCAGTCTCAATAAGTCTCGTGTCTTGCAGTACAAGTCAGGTATTAACAAATCAGCCTGGACAGTCTCTTGGCATCTACTTGCGTAGCATTTCACAAACTTTCTTACATGAAATTCTAAGGTAATTCAAACACTGAAAATATGAAGTAGATTTGATGATATAGTGCTTGAATAACTGTTGCATTTATTTTGCACCTTTCTGTCTAACTTCACTCTATAACTCTTAAATTTTACACCCCATTTTTCAAACAATTTACAGCATGTATAGTATTTTTCCCTCTGCTGTCTCGCATACATCCTCTTTTGTAGTGTATTAAACTTAACCATTTTCAATAACTCGTTAGTCAGCTGCACTAGCCTCATCACACATATGAAGTGATTGTTCAATATCTAGAGAGTATCTTATATAATATGACAATTTTTGTCAAAAATAGCTATCTCTCGATCGACAAACTTGTGTCTTCCATTAACTTCCTACATAAGATAAATTGATGGGTTAGAATTGTTATTGTATTATTTCAGGTTTTATATTACACAATGAATCGTGTGCCCTCCGATTTCCCTGAAATCACAGTTGAATTAGGCACTAAAAAAATAATATGAGTACTAGGCACTCTTGAAAAAAATGTATTCATAATTTATGCATAAGAAATTACATAAAGTTTATCAGATGCAGTTTATATATTTTATTAATTATTAGTAATAAAGCATGCTTTTATTTCGCTTTTACCGTTTAATTAATATGGAAATCTTTGCAACATAACATGAACACCTGTGTGTACTTAGGAAGGCTGTTGTGTAAATTAAATCTCAGCCCAGATTTATTTATGCTCTTACATTTTTCTTCACAACAATGAGGCGGTATAAACAAAGCTGGGACTTCAGCAGAAACTGACACTCATACTCCAACTCAACACTGAGAACAATGGACGTTTTCTCCTAAAAAGTGCTTGCGCATTATTCATGTTCCCGTATTGTCCAAAATTCAACCATCATACACCTTTAAAATATTTCTTCACGTACAGCTGAATGAATTCACAATCTGTACAAATAATACATTGCATCCAAAATAAATTTGGAGCAATTTATTAATCACAATAAGTTTAAAAAATCTGTATCTGTATTAGTACCGTCATACTGACACACTTTATACTTGTTACTTATTCGAATACATTTTTCTTGGTGAATAATTATAGAAAAGTAATTTACCACTTCCTACTAAAGGACTGTTTGTTCTATTGCGTTACGTTCTGTGCAAATTGATAATTTAAAAAAACCCTCGTGTATCTGAAGCTTGAAGTAACAGAATCCACGTAATACAATGCACTGTCTTGTTTACTGGTCGTCAACTGAAAATCCAAAAATATCGTCTTTATCCTAAAATACAGCTTATTTTGTAAATAGTTCGAATTCCTTTATTTCTTCAAAGAAAACAATGTATTTAAAATCAAACAAAATGCCTCACTGTATTCTAAAATGTCCCTTTCTTGGACCCCGCTCACCATATGAAACACAGACACTTTATTTGTCGCAGAAATAAAACAGCGTTGTTCAATCTAGTATGAGGCGTCGTGGTGTACATAACTTCTTATTACAGTTCGCTGTCACTTTTCTTAATTTTTAGTTTCGGGATAAAGCGTACAGTATTTTTTCTACTAAAACTTTAATCCGCGTTATTTAAGTTCAAGTAAGCAAAACACCATAATGGCCAAATGCTATTCATACGAATTCGCAATTACGAATTACAAAATACGACGTACAAAATGCAACACGAGTAAAATGTATGAGTAGTCACGTAGATGACAATAGGTAACTATTACACCTCGTAATCCAGTACAAGGAGCTGCAGGATTTCAGCCTGTGGTGAACGGAGATTACGGACTACTGAGAGAACGAGAGCGACAGCCACAGAGACAGCCACAGAGACAGCCACAGAGACAGCCACAGAGACAGCCACAGAGACAGCCACAGAGACAGCCACAGAGACAGCCACAGAGACAGCCACAGAGACAGACACAGAGACAGACACAGAG
>BLKR01016148.1:0-35609 GCA_011170035.1 Teleogryllus occipitalis | reverse complement strand
TATATGTAACTGCGGAACAACGAGTATTAATTTACACATTATAAGATGAATTCAAACTCATCCTACGTGCCACACACGAAACGAATACATGTCGACTGCAAGTGGTGCAAACATTACGAGTTATATTCCGCTATGATTTTGCGAGGCGAACGGTTGCGGAACAGAAACGAGTATTTTCACCGAAACCGCGCACTTTCTCCTTTAGGACGCAATTAACTCTACTTTTGTAAGTAAATAGATTACATTCCACATGTCCTTGGATTACACAAATGCCATAGTGTGCAATATTTTTGCCGATAGGTTGCACATACTGATTTTCACCTTTTGTTTCTTCAGTGAAACACTGCCCTGACCGCGTTCAAATATTTACATCCCACAGCCTACTCCCACCACACGGAAACGAGAGAGAGAAAACGCCTTGTAATACACATTGCAAATGTTGGTGTAAAGATTGCCCGGAAGGTAGTATGCTGAAGATATGGAAGCAATGGGAGACCGTTTTCGCGTCAGATTTTTCGTTTGCCACCTCACTGTATTAACATCGTCTCTTTACGAATAGTACGTGGCAGAAGGAATTTCATGTCGCGAATTTCTTTGAACTAAGATATAAGTAATTCTACAACGTAAGCCTTCCCTCCTTGAGGCCTATTAGCCAAGAACTGCGTTTTGCTTAAGCAAATATTTCCAAAGCTGCCGATATTTACTAATTGAATGGTGACCATTTCTTCAAAGGGTCAAGGAAAGAGAACTTCGCATTGAATGAGTGTACATTTTGTATTCTGTTTCATTGGAGTTCTTTTGTTAATTTAAGAAGGAGCTTTGCTAGAACGGAGAGACTTTGTTTTTATTAATAACGAGGTGATGGTGATTATTCCCGCCAGAATGAAGTGCAATGATACTATCTCGTATTGGCACCAGTGTTTATTCTGCTAAGAGTAAAGAAAGGAAAACATTACGTTCGCTAAGGAAGAGATGTTTGTGCAGTAGAGAAGCAAAATGAAGTGCACGATTTTCGAAGCAAAAACCGAGTTTCGATATATCCGCTGACTAGGACGAGGAGAGCGGACGTGAAAAACCGCGTTGCTGTTTTGGGTTGCATGATGTTGGTTTTGTCCAATGGCTTCTTGTGAGTTCGACATTTTTCAAAAAGGGCGGAACGAACTTAAAAAAAGCGAAAGTTGATGATTTAGAAGATGGTGATGAGAGAGGATAGAAGAAGAAATCCTCCTTGTCACCGAGTAGTGAGACCGTGAGCGATTCCCCCCCCCCTTGCAATACCTATTCCGGAGAAGATGAAATTACAAAATCAGGACGTCGATTCGAAGGGGAAGTGAAATGTAAGAATTTAAAGACTCGGATTCTGATCTTTCTTCTCACTGCGTGAATATGGGAGAGTTGTACGTGGTATTCAGGTTCACGTAACGCCAGTCATTTTGTGACGGGTAATACGCTGAATTTGACTGAATGTGCATGGCCTAGCCTCTAAAACAAGTCGTTTCACAGCATTTTAAACAACGGTCTCGACTTCGTGTGAAAAAGTAAGATTTTCTAACCTGCAATCAGTCTGAATATCACTTGGAAAAACCGAATCTCGCCTTTTACGAGTCTATTGTCCATAATGACCTAATCCACAAACTGCCGCAACAAGAAATCATTAGAAAGCGGATTTCATTGCATCTCGTTTAAAAGATCTGTCCTTTCATACGTTAACTCCATAGCCTCGGACTCTTGTCAAAAATCACATGAATAACCTACTAGTCGGAATATCTCACTTATTTTCATAACCTAGCTTTCCTGTTGCTCTAAACGCTTGACGACGTACTCGCCAAGAATTCCCTAACCTACAAATGAGGCGTAATAATACTTGACTTGCAATTAGCACCATTTTTCACATCTTCACTTTCTTACATATGGATGGCATGCATTACATTACACCTGGTTTCAGCGCTCTGGCAGGCGACTTGGAGACGGCGGCGACTGCGAAAATATGAGAGAAACGACTTGATTTTGATGTAAGGGAAAAATTATCAGTAAAAGGTTTCTTTCAATCCTTATTTATTTTTATTTTTTGTCATCTGTGACTGAACTGCATTTTCTTGATCTCACAGACGCGTCAGTGCTCACTTCCTCAGCAGCGGCTACAGATCTGCTGCAACAAATACATGTGACAGACAGTGATACACATTTTTAGCTGCTTTGTACTTAGAAACATTTCCCTTTGCCCATGCCTTGCGTGTAAGCTCTAGAATTCTTTCGAAATGGCAGAGCTTACAAACGACGAAATCGGTGTAGGCGGCCCTTTGAAAGTGTTGTAAATAGACCAACTTTAAACAATCAATACACTTTCGTTCACCCCCAATAATGATATTTGCACGTCTCACTGTAACCCACCTAATGAAATATTTCACACGAAAGTAACACATGTTCACAAAGATATGAATATGTTCGCCCTACCGCCTACAGTGCTCGCTATCGAGTATCCTAAAAAAATACTAGATTATGCAAAATGATCAGTGTGAGAGGCGACAACTGAAAATGTCTTGAATCTTTGCACTGCGTACACCACACTTTGTTGACCAACCATTTTTACAATTATTCACTGTAAATTTCTCTCACTTCTGAACTGGTATAAAAGTCAAAATTTATTAGACTAGCATGATCTATGACAGATGAGACAATCATTTGCTTACTGAACTATTGACTCGCGAAAGCAGGGGGGTATTGTCGAATTCAAGTAAGAACAGCATTTCTCTCAAATCACTGCCCACCAACAGCAGATCAGCAAGTACACACCTCCCACAAAAACTAGCATACATTACGGTTTATGTTACATAATTCATTGCCTGCACTACTCGCCACACAATGTTTATCACTGTTTTCTTTCGCACTAAAATTATTATTTTTTTTACACTATTTAAACAATCAATAAACCACAGTTGCAAGTCACTACACTCTTTCACAGCGCAGCCTAACATAACCCGAATAAAACTCAAAGAAATACCTGCAAATAGAGCTGTGTGAACGGAAAAAGAATCACTGAGGATATCTCATTCACTGCTGAGAATACATTGCACGCCACGCAATGATTTTCATTCTTTACTATTACATATGATAACAAATGATTTCCATGTACAAGACAAGAAATAAACAACGATTTCCTGTAGCTGTGCCCAAAAGTTCCGAAAAAACAATAAATAAATAAATAAATATGGTAATAAGAACACTGAGCGACTCATCACACAATGAAGAAAACACACTTTCCTCTTCTATCCTCACCCAGCAATTCACATACGCGAGCACTAAATAAAATGTAACCCCAATACGGTACCCTCAACTAGTGAAATGATGTGCGAAAGGATATCACATTCTACCAATCTTTATACAGACGCCACGCAACGATTCCCATTACTATACATGGTCGAATAAAAACAACAAATTTCATATCACCGCACACGGCATCACTGCAGACGTTATCTTAAAGCAGTGGTACTGGGCTGGGCCTAGGGACGGTCGCGGGGGATTCGTGGCTAAGAGATTGGAAAGGTTGCCGCAGGTTTTTAATTTGTAAATTATTGTGTAAATGTGGCTATATATTTCTTTTTGAAACAGTCGTCTGAGTTATTTATTCCCAATACGTCACAATATCTATTACTTCTTCCTCCGTTTTGAACTTATCAGAAAGAAATTCATATTGGCTCTTGGTATTAAGAAATTACAAATATTCAGTTTTTCATAAACAAATCGAACGTTTCTTGATACATTTTCTCAGTGTTTCGGCGTAAATTGCGTGTTTTTTGGTGTGGAATTTGTGAGTTTTTTTTCCCTGTAAGGGCCAGTTATACGAACACAGAATAAACTCTGGATAAATTTTATCACGCTGTTAGCGCTTAAATCAGTTGTACGAACACGGGATACGGGTTAACCAGGGGTTAACTGAGGGATAGAAAGGTGTTAAGTTACCCCGTGATCTCGCACGCAGTTAACAGTATGTTAATCTTTACACCTCATTTTGCCTGCAAAATCTGTAGTACTTTAGGCTGAAATGATAGAAATTTTGGAGTATTTGTTTTCTGACGAGAGTGAAGAAGAAATGCTCCAAATGTATTTAAAAAGTCGAAAGTTGAGGAGAGTACGGAGAAGGCCAGACTTGCTGAATTAATACGACGATTTCGATTTTTTTGCAAGATTCAGGTTAAAAAAGCAAACTGTTCTTGAACTATTAATGCTTATAAATGACGACATCGAACACAATACAAACCGGTAAGTCCACGAAATATTAGTTTTTGTTTAAAATATGTTCTATAGCTTATTATATTTGGAACTGTTCGGCTTGGTGCAGTATAAAAATGTTACGTAAAGGTGATGTTTGTCTTACGGGAATCAGTCTGTACCTCCTATAATCCAACTCCTCCTGACATTAAGGTATTATGTTACTGGAGCATTTGTAATTTGCATTGGAGATTTTTGTGTGGCTTTATAAAAGTACCGCAAGTAGAATAATTAAAAAAAGTCAGTCAATAGCCAAATTAGCCCCAACATTTATATACTTTCCCAAAAGTGCACTGGAAAGGAATCGTGTCCAACAAGGGTTTTACGAGAAAGCGGCATTCTCAGGAGTAATTGGTGCTATTGACTGCACCCATATTAAAATAAAATGCTCAGGTGGAGACAGTTCAGAAGATTACAGAGGGAGAGATGGCACATTCTTGTTGAACGTACAAACTGTGTGCAGTGCAGATCTGAAAATCCAGAATATTGTTGCTCGCTGGCCAGCAGCAGTGCATGACCAAACTATTTTTAATAACTCATCGCTGAAAGCAATATTTGTGTTAGGCCATATGAACAATTTGGTTTTAGTGGGAGATTCTGGATATGCCTTGACCAGTTACTTACTGACACCCTTTGCAAATCCACAGACAAGAGCCCAAAATCTTTATAATGAGTCACATGCAAGAACAAGAAACGTTGTTGAAAGGAGCTATGGTGTGTGGAAAAGACGTGTTCCTGTTCTGGTTAATACATTAAGATTAACAAACGACAGACTCGAAGCTGTCATTGTTCCATGTGCTGTTTTGCATAACTTGGCAATTGACAGAAAAGAAGAAGAACCTCCAACTGATGATCAAGTAACAAGATTAGTTGAGGAAACCATTGCAGCTGAGCGACAAATCCAACAAAATGAAAACATTCAAAATCAACAAGCTAGAAACAATATTGAGCAATATTTTGAAAGTCTGTTGATATAAGTAAATCTCAGTAACCTTTGTTATTTGTTAGTATGCGAACAGTTCACTGGCTTTAATGTTTCAAGGTTATAAGTCAGGAAAATTGAAAACAATAAGTTTTTAATGTTAGAATTTTTTCAGTTAATGAGAGACATAAAACATTCTCAACAAGATAATGAATTTCTGAAAATAATCACTAAATGTTACTTAATTTTGTGACTGAATAAATGATTCATTGCATATTTGCACATGCTGAATAATTGTTGACCCACCCTAATTGTTGATTCTGCAGAGGAGTATTGTCAATTTGTGCAAAATATTGAATTGCTTGAATATTTATTTTTAATGTTTCATTAGCATTAATTCTAGTAATATCATAAGTAATAACAAAGCTTGTTAAAAATTATTGACAGTTCAATTTGTTGTTTTGCAAAACCGTTACCAAAATGTATTTTGGTAACGGTTACAAGTAACGGTAACAAAATATATTTTGTACTTATGAAAGGGCAAACTTTTCAGTTAAATTACCATGACAAAATAAAATAAACTATAAAATATTCACATTGATAACAAATCCTGAGCATACTAGGGATACAGCCATTAGTTTTGTAATTATATTAATTAAAATATCAAAAGGCATTTACAATTTTGAGCAATACCTTAAAGTGAAGCCCAAACAAATAATATTCCAGGAATAATAAATAAATAACACATTTCTTCTAAATATGGCTTTATTTATTTTTACTACATTTTTTTCAGCTGCTCTTCCTTAATTTTAATAGATAGTTCTAAGTCCCTTTTTTGGAACTCAAACAACTCCTTCCTTCTTTGCTCCTCTTCATGCTCTTTTAGCAACAAAACTTTAGTCTGCTCAATCAGGTCCGTTTTAGCTTTGAGCGAAGACTCCATTCTTCTTCCTCTTGCAGATAGTGGTGTTTCAGTATTTTTCACCTCTGGAATTCTTCTGCGTTTGCCATATTTAGCATTTATTACAGACTGACTTACCTCCTGCTCGGATCCATCACTAGTGTCTGACAGATCCTCTGCAGTTACATTATGCACTTGTAAAGCAGGATGCTTACGTTTCCTCAGCATTTTAGGAATGTATTTTCCCCAACTAGAAAATACACTCAATTAATTCTCGTCTTGTATGCTTGGGCCCGGCACGACACTCGGATGAGCCTCTGCACTTAGTGTGACCACTGCAGTTGGTTCAGCTACTACACATGAACTGGCCACTGCACTTGGTTCGGCCCCTGCACTTGGACCAGCCACAACACTTATGTTTTGAAGAATAGCAGGCTCGATGTCTTGAAATCCAATAGCAATAGGCTGAGAATTCAGTAATTCTTCAGCCAATGTTCTGTCCGAATCAAAATTGCTATCAAGGCCTTCGACAGACAATTTGATTAAGTTTAACACTTTTTCATGCAAAATGCTATGCTTCTCGGTTGCCGGCTCCCCACCAGTTCGCAATCTTTCTTGCCTCAACCGAGCAGCATACTTCCTTGTTTCTTTTTTGAGAGAAACTTTGATTTCAACTGCCCGGGAGATCTCGGAACAGTTGTTTCTGAATTGAATTTAAATGCAATTGTTTTCCATGCTTTGTCCTGCAAAATATAAAATTGTGATGTAGTATTATGACTATGTGTAAAATTCAAAATGTAAAATGTCACCGTTTCGCCAATGTAGGTAAATCAATAATCTTATTGTAATATATCAATAATAATTTACTAATCTTACCTTCTCGTCTGTTGTTGCGGCATCGGTGATTTTATTTTCAATGACGTGTCGAAACGTGTACACCAAGTCCACAAGTCTCATCGTATCTTCCCTGATGTAATTATGAGTTCGAATTCGTTTAGAATCGCTCATTTTCAAAATAATGAAATAATGATGATTAATAACAATAACAATTTATAACGATATAACAATAACGAATATTAATAACTTATAACGATATGAATAACAATAACGAATAATAACAATAATTTATAACGATGTGAAAACTAAACACTGCGAAAACAGCAACAAACCAATGCAATCCAAGTATCAATCCGTTCACCTTCCCCGAATATCGAACTATAACCAATATCCCGCTACGGACCAATTTTGAAATAAGTGCATGTTCAGTTTTTTCGAAAATATGAGCAGTTCCCCTATAATTTTTGTGAAATTTTACGCAAACGATAGGCATCTTTTTTGTGAAAAACCGCTCCAAATTTTTTCCTTAGAGGCTCTAGACAGATAAAGGGGGTTTCAGGCCTTTGTTTGCAATTCGACTGTTTTTTCTCATATGTATGGATGTAGAAAATATTAAAATATGAGTCTAAAATATCCATGTGGGAAGTGCCTAAAGCGAAAAACCGTTTTTCGTATTTAAATTAAGAAAATAATAATTGTATGGCATTTATTTTATTTCTTTGCTTCTGATGTGAACATTGCCGTAATTATTGTTTAAAAATTAACTTTTAGATGACTTACGATTCATAAATAGAGTGATAAATTGATTAAAATAGTATTTTTAATAAAATTGTTAAACAATTTATTTTTTTTAATTACAATTCACCTAGTTCATAAACTTCCAGGAGTTTCAGATAGTGCTACTTATGTAGACTATTTTATATGCTTTTGAGTGCTCAAACTGGCAAATATCTAGGATTTGGTTTACGACCTGGTGGGCTGATTTCCTAACCATGCTTTTTACGATCTCCGTGTCTTAAAATATAGAATATGTCTTAGTATTGTTGGAAATCTTTACCATACATCAAATAATATTTTTTAAAATTTATTTCTACCTGTTCGACTACAAGTCTTTCAGGGAGTTTAAAATCACGACATACTAACGGCTGTTTTGGTCACTGACAGTAACCTTATAAAATAAGGAATTATTAATAATATTTTTAAGATATGTAGAATGTTTTTTAATGTAGAAGAAAGTTAGAAGGAATGTAAATAAAGGATGAAAATAATTTCAATGAAGATTTATGGAGGACGAAATTTATATTTTGGGAATTTTGATTGGATACGACGAGGAAAGTTATAAGTGCGATCGAGATGAAAAAGTTGGCATTATGTAAAGAAGGTAAATTTTCAAAGAATAGCTGACTATGTTTAATATATTCAAGAATTGTAATGATTTGTAATTCTTTATGAATTTGCGAATTAGGGATAAACCAGGGGGCATGAACAATTCTACGTAAAGATTTGTTTTGATAAATTTGAATTTGAGTATTTGTTTTAGCTGCATTAGACCATATTGGACAAGCGTAAGTTAGAGAAGGACGAATAATGGATGTGTAAATTAATTTGGCAGTTTTAATACGAAGAGAAGAATTATTGTTAGTAAGGGCATTGGGTTTATGAATTTTTATATTTGTTTTTTGAAGATTTTTTTTATGTGTGTTTTCCAATTAAGTTTTGTATCTAAGGGAAGTCCTAAATATTTTATGGAAGAAGTAGATGGGAGCCAAGGAATATGAGTGTTATTAATTGTAAGTGGAGGGGGAAAATTCGGTTTACATAAAGTGAATATTTTTGCTTGACATTTCGTCATGTTAATTTTGATTCTCCAATTATTAGCCCAGTTAGAATATTGATTAAGATCTGTTTGTAGTTGGTTTTTTGCAGTTAGAATGTGAGGATGTGAGGTAATAAGGGCAGTGTCATCAGCAAAAAGAGCTGAATCTGAATAAATGAATTTTGGTATATCATATAGAAAAATATTGAAAAGGAGAGGAGAGAGACAGGAACCTTGAGGTACCCCAGCAGAAATATTAAATTTTTGTGAAAAGGAGTTATTGTATTTTGCTATAAATGATCGATTAGTTAAGAAATTTCTAATAATATTTACAAGATAGATAGGAGTACCAATGATATTTAGTTTATATATGAGGCCTTCATGCCAAACTTTATCAAAAGCTTTTTCAATATCTAGAAATATAGCTAAAGAATGATGTTTTAAATGAAAAGAGTTTTCTATTTTTTCGGTGATGCGTAATAATTGGTGAAGAGTAGAGTGTTGGTGAGTAAATCCAAATTGAGTTGGTTGAATAATATTATTTTGTATAGTAAATTGAAGCATTCTATGTAGTAAGAGAGTTTCAAAGATTTTTGAAAGGGAAGAAAGTAAACTAATAGGGCGTTAATTTGAAGGATGTCTAGGATCTTTCTATGGTTTACATATAGGAGTTATTACAGCTAATTTCCAATTATTAGGAAAATAATGAAGACGAAGAGAGGAATTTAAAATTTTAGTAAAGGCTGCTATGGATTTATTGCCTAGATGTTTTAAAGATTTATTAGTAATTAAGTCATAACCAGCTGATTTACGTATTTTTAATTTTTTGATAATAAGGTTAATTTCTGATGGCGATATAAAGTTAATAATTTGTGGAACATTATAATGCGGAAGAGAGAGATAATGTATCACATGATTATATAGTTGTGTATTAATTATAGGATTAGGAAGAAAGGAAGTTTGAAAGTGGGTACCAAGTAAATGAATTTTTTCAAGGTCTGTTTGAGCAGTAGTAGAAGAATCTGTGAGAATTGAAATAGTTACCGTGTCTTTGTGAAGACGTTTAATTGTCGACCATAATTGTGTAGATTGAGGATGTAGTTGTTGCAGAAAATTTTGATATTGAGATAACTTAAACATATGTATTTTTGAACGAATAATACGTGAAATTTTATTAAGTTTTGATTTGATGACAGAACGGCGAGATAACTGCCAATAACGACGAAGAGAGTGTTTGGTTTTAATTAGATTAATGATTTTTAAAGGTAATGGATTGTAAATAGTAGGTAATTGTGGGATGTAATGTGAACTGGTATGAAGTGTATTGTGTATTGTAGAAGTGAAGTGTGTTAAGTAATTGTCAATATCTTGCGTTGTTTTGATATTATGAGGAAATTGAATATTATTTTCAATGTCATACTTAAATCGATTCCAATTAATTTTTTGAAAGAGAGGATTAAAAGTAGATGGAGTAATATTAAAGAAAAAAATATGGTAATAATAATCGGTAGATTGTCATAATCTAATTCTGAAAGTACAAATTGTGTAATAGGAAAGGGAAAATTTTGTGTAAGAATTATATTAAGAATGTCGGGAATAATATTGTCATTATAAGAATAGTATGTAGGCTCAGAAGGAGAATGTATTTGAATATTATAAGTAGTAATAAATTTGAGTAATTTAATGCCGTTTGGGTTGGTAGTATTGCATCCCCAGACTTGATATTTGCAGTTAAGATCGCCTAGTATAATGCTTTTTATTTGTATTGTTGGAAATTTGTTTAAATTTTGTTAGAGGAAAAGTAAATTTCGGTGGTTTGTAGGCAACTGAAAAATGGTAGTTAATTTGATTAATATTAATGATTATTGTAAGTATTTCAAGAGAAGGACAGATATTATGCTGAACTAAATAGTGTTTTATGAAAGGTTTAATAAGAATTGTAACACCTCCTGAGGCTATGGAATTGATTCTGTCAAATCGATAAATTTTATAGTTAGTAATAAAGAACTTTTCATTTGGAAGAAGATGTGTTTCAGTGATGAATGCAATATGTACGTTATGTGTGTATAAAAAATGTTCAAATGTGTGTTGTTGACGTTTGAGACCATTAGTGTTCAAATTAAAAAGTGTTAATTGATTAGTTGTTAGATATTGTTATTCATTTATGTTGTAAAAGTGATTCGATCATATTTCGAATTTGAGGAATGAATGTTAATAATATTTGTGTTACTCTAGTACTTACAATTTGTTGAATATTACAAGGAGAGGATGAAAGTGAGGTATTTTGTGGTGAAAGAGGAGGATTTTAATTATTATTTGTCCAAGGGTTTTGAAAAGATTTTCGTGAAATTGGAAGAGGGGGAAATTATTATAATTTAAAGAGAAAGAGGGATTTGAAGAATGAGATGTATTAAAAGAGCGAGGTATATTAGTAGCAGGGGAAGTGTTAGCTGTAGATGGATTGTTATTAGTTTTGTTGATTTTGTTATTCAAAACAAGTTTATAATAGGAACAACCTCGGTAGTTTGCTGAATGATTTTGACGACAGTTACAATATGTGGGGGGAGTCTCGTCTAATTTTGGACAATTTGAATAATGATGGAGTTGTGAGCATTTAACACAACGTGAAGTTAACTTACAGTTTGCCTGTGAGTGACCATACCGTTGGCAGTTTTTACACTGTACAGGGATAAATCTGTTTGTTTTTGGTTGAACTTTTATAATGCAATGAAAAAGTTTATCAAGATTTAAAATGTGTTTGGCTTGAGGTGAGTTATTTAGGTCGACTGCACAAGTCTGTAGAGGTTGCCTTGATCTATCGTAGAGGCGACGCACTTGGCGAACAGCATAACCAAGACGATAAAGTTCATTATAGATGTCAAGTTCACTTAAGGAAACAGGAATATCTTTAAACATTACTTGAAATTTTGATTTTCCAGGATCTTGATATGTATAGAACTGTATATTAGAATTTTCACAAAATTGTCTAAAACTTCTATGATCATCAATGTTAGTGAAGTAAATTTGGATTTCATTGTATCTAGATTTTGTTGAATATTCATTTTTAACCACCTTTGCAATGTCTTGTATTAATAATTGATAGTTCTTACCAATCACTGTGATGGGAGGAATTTTAATTGAAGCAGTAGAAGATGGAGTGTTTCTGGTATTGTTGATAGAACTTCGTATCTTGAGTAAGTTGGAATATTATATATGGTAGAAGTAGGTCTGGAACGTTTGGTTGGATTTTCTTCAGGATCTTGAGGATGTTGACGTCGTATATTGTTGGATATATCTGTAAGGACTGGTTGGGTTTGATCATTTGTATTTACTGAAGAATCTTGATAAGACGAATTTGTAGTGTTTGGTGTAGCCATTTGTTGAGGTTGAGACTGTTGTAGAGGATCTATAGATTAAAGAGATTGAAGAGGTTGATGTTGAAGTTGTTGAAAGTCCATACTTTGTGCTAGTTGAGACTGATTGCTACTATTTGTTGTTTGAAGTTGAATTTCATTTGGAAACAACAATTTTATTCTTTCACTCGACTCCCCTAAGGGAGAAGAGTAAATATTAATATTAATTACGCCTCTTTTGGTAAGTTTTACCTGAATCTTCTGAAATGAAGTTGTAGTTAGCATTTGTATATGTATTTGGCGATGTTAGAATACTTTTAGCTCAAATTTATGACTTCAAATGCAGGAATATATTTTGTATGCACCATTATCTGAGCACGGCCACCTGAATGAAATAATATTTTTTATTGAAAATAAAAATGCTTTATTTGTCATAAAATAGTAATTAAACGTACCTGGAATTTTACTTAATTTATAACAAATTAATTTAAATTATAAACCTTCGTACTTTGATTTTTGTTTCTATTGTTTTCAATATCAACAATCATACATCACACATCAGGAAATCTGAATGGTTACAATTACTTAATCATATGTCGAACAATTGTAATAGTATTTTACACAAGCCAATGTCAATTCTGTCCGCCAGAAGAACGTTTGTTTGCATTTACAGGATTAAATTGGAAACAAATTCAAGAATTGCAACAAAAGTTAACTTCCGTGAGAAACACGAAAAAGAGATATTCTTTGCAGGCCATTCTGTTTTGTTTTTGTTTTTTTTAATTTAAACTACAAACGGGAAATTCGAATCATATCTTAGCATCAACTTTCTGCGAATCTGTTATGGACTCATATCAGAAAAATGTTTTACCATATGAGTTTGGTGACGATGCTTCTAACACAAATCTAATTGATGATCACACGTCACCCTATGTAAATAGTTTGTATAATTTGGAATATAGATTAGTGCGGTATCGATTAGGACGGTAGATATACATAAGGCACGAAAAAGTGTTAATAATAACTACCAGTGAAAATGGCTCTTCGGGCAGAAAGAATTATTTTCAAAATTTCAAAGCTTCAATTATAGCCAGATGGACAGGAATTTTGTCAATTGGGAAAAGATTGTACGTGTGGTTTAAGTATTAGGTTTGTTCACATACGACAGACAGACAGACTGACAGACTGACAGCCAGACAGACGGACGGACGGACGGACGATTTAAAAAAAGCCACATTATTGGTATCAGGGGACCCCAAATCATGTATTTCCGTTAAAATCTTGAAATCGATTTTCCGCATTACATAACTTTCTCTGAACATTTATTACTCCGTATATACGTCTGTATACGAGAAAGTAAAAAGAGAAGCTTATAAACAAGTAGACCAGGCATTAAATGAACAAATTATACACAATGGGAAATCAGAAACAAAGAATACTTTCTATTTAAAAAGGAGGCACTTAGTATGAGGAATGAATGTGCTACTTTCATTTCAAAGTTGTGTTACTTTTACTGAATTCGAGACCAACATATTAATAAATAATTTAGGTTTATATTGATTTAAATGTAAGTGAATGGAAACTGAAAATAAATTAAAAAATAAAAGGAATCAATATTTAGCTTCGTTCCTAACAATAATGTCAATATTTACCAATTTTTATTCTTTCTATTATTTTAGTACAAATGGAACTATATAAAGACCATAGATCTACATAGCTCGCTCAGTAGATCTATCTCAAATACGCGTTTTTTAAATTATATATTTTAAATTATGGGTAAAATAAAATGTTATGTCGAATTTTATTTACCATTTATATTTTCATATTAAAACATTTTCTTCTGTAGCATAATACAATACAACTAAATTTGGCGTTATCATTAACGCCTGGTCTTTTCTAAAATTCTCCTAATTATATTCCTCGAGGCTAGAGAAAATATTCTCAGAAATATATTTATTCCCATTGCGCTTTGACTTCGGGTTACTAGCGTAAATTGTTTCGCTAGTCATTTTCTATAATAATGACTTTATTTATGTGGCGAGTCTCTGGCCGTCAGGCCTGCTCCTCCGCCTAACCACGTAATACATAGATAAGAATTGAAACATTAATTAAGTAGCATACAGATAGCATACAGTAGCATCAGAGATTTTTTTTCTTAGGGCTTTTATCCAGCCGACAGCCGGTTGCCCTTTACGTCCCGATGGGACGCATATTCGACCATACACTAGTCAAACATTTGCGGGCTCCTCTGATCTGGGGTCAGCAGAACGCGAGGCCCTCCGCGACTACACACAAAGTCAAGAGACCAACAGCAACGAGTATTTAAATGTCCAAGGCGGGACTCGAACCCGCGACCCTTCGGACCGAAGCGCTGAGTCGGTACTCGCTCTTAGCCACCTCGGCCATCCAGGTCGGCAGCGTCACAGATACATTTAGTAAATAAAAATAGAATACAACTTACAGATGTCATGCCACTGGGCTCACAAACGCGACAAGAATACGTCCCAGCATTTGCCTTAAGCGGCCAGGGAAAACCAGGGAAAACAAAGGAAGTGTGCATGCTCTTCAACATTGAGAAACAAAATTATATATTTAAGATAATTTTAAATACAAACAAACATGATTGACACTGGAAAACTCTAAAGGGGTGCCGGAATATAAATTCTGGAACATATTAATTTAGCAACACGTATCAAATGTTAACAAATAATCTCAAATACATTCATGTATCATAAAAAACAATATGAGAACGCACACAACCACCCGGCCAGGACGACGGCTTAGGGCCGATTTTAGATTTCAACATCATGTACTAAGGGAAAAGACGCATTCAGTCAGAGCCATGAAAAAGTTAGACAATAATGAATTAGAAGTTAATAATAGATAACAAAAAACTTCTAACCCTATAATAGACTTAATTTAGACTAATTATACTATTGTTAATTAAATTAAGAACTAACTTAAGAATACAAAGAAAAGAAAAAAAACTGTTAAAGTGCCATAAAAAATTACATTTAACTTGCAATTTTGAACTCACTTAACAACTAAGTTAAGAAAATAGAAGATATGGAGAAAAAAACAGTTTAAAAGCGATATAAAATATTACATTTACCTTACATTTTTAAACACATTTAGTACACACATTCACATCATACAATACCACCTCAGGAAACGAGTATTTAAATGTTTTTTGAATGATTGCAATGTTTTACATTTCCTAACATTTACTGAAAGGTTATTCCACTCTCAGGATGTTGCTACTAAGTAAGATTTATTGTGAAAATTAAGTGTTGCTCTTAGGAATATTGCATAGCAAAAATTTCTGGAATCATCTCCATTTTAAATAAGAAATTTTATGAAAGAGGTAAGTAGGTACACCCGTATTTAATATTTTGTAGAAAAGGCACAAACTATGAAACTTGAGTCGGCCTTTCAAGTTTAATATATTATTTTCTTTGTAGTATCCCGATATGTGATCATACTTTCTGATATTATATTGAAACCTAACACACGCATTTTGAACTTTTTGGAGAGCGTCAGTGGTTGATTTCTTTACGATACCGATCACAATGTCACCGTAATCAAGTACGGGGAGCAAGAGGGATTTCACTAGTAGTTCTTTGGCTTTGGGTAGAAGGTATATGGAAGTACATTTTTTGAGTGAGTATATTGAGGCAAACACTTTGCGGCAAGTGTACCGAGTATGAGGTTCCCAATTTAGGAATTTATCTATAGTCTGACCGAGATTTTTAACTTAAGAGCAGAGAAGAAAATATTGCTCTCCAGTATGATATGAGGAATATTTAGATTTTTAAGTGCTTTATGGGACCAACAGGAGCCAATTATAATTCATTATGTTTACGAAGCCCAGGAAATTCGAAACGCGCGACTATGTTTGATGTCAAATTACACAAAAAGCACTCATATTTTCGAAAAATTTATCATGAACTTATTTGAAGATCTGTTTTTGATGAACACATTTCATTTAAAAAATTGTATCTTTACAATTAAAGTTATAGAAAAAACAGAACATTTTTTTCATTTTTCCAAGAAGCGAGTTTATCAACCAACATAAGACCTGCACCATTCTCTTAAGCGTCCTTTGCGTTATTTATGGTCAAAATTTAATTAAAAATAATTTGGCCGTTTTTTAAGAAAAATGTTTAAAAAATGTCAGTTTGACACAATGTTTCTCAAAAAATACTCAAATTTTCAAAAAAAAAAAGAACATGAAATTATATGTTACGATGTTTTTGATGATTACATTTCACCAAGAAAACGCAGCACGTACTTTCTGCCATTAGATAAGGAATTTAAATAGTTTCAATGGCCGCTCATCTATTCATTTTCACATTTAACACAAAGGACGAAATTTAAAATGGAATAACACAAATGTACTATAAATAATAAATATAATAATAATAATAAAATGAAATATGAAATAATATACAAATTGTAATTTACGTATCACCCAATTGTGTAAATTTTGAACGGGCGATTGATGGCTAGCAATATTTATTTCATATTATTTCGAATAAGTTGTAAATAATTTCTAAAAGATTAATTTGTAAACGTATAACAAAAGCTCCCTTGTAAAACACGAACAAAAAATATAATGATTGATTGATTTTTTCGTATTCCCGGGAACGTCAACTGCAATGGTTATTAGTGCCGATAGTGTAGTGCAAGTTTTTTCTCGGAAGATGGCGGTGATCTCCCGCCGGATGGCGAGATCCGGCGCCCACCAACCGTTGCCTAGTGGGGTTTCCCCCTGACAAGGACTCTCCCACCAGCGGGGCATCGCCCCAGCCGGGACAAGCTCTAAGTTCCCGACCGATCTCCCGAAATATGTGATAGTGTAGTGCATGTTAGTGTAAGTGTGTGTGTAAGGGGAGAGGATAGGACAAGGAAAAGAAAGGAAAGATCGCGCGCGGCCCGTGGCCCGTTTGGTAGGGTACTGCTCCGGCATTCGCTTGGTGTTGATCGGAGGAACCACGCAAAACTACCGATCAGAGCAGCCGGTCGCTAGAGTTCTTCTCCAGATAGCGACTGAATTCGACCTAGCTGGAAAGCTAGTGTCGAAAATCCTGTCGCTGTCAGGACTCGAATCTAGGACCTCCCGGTCAGAGGCGCTGCAGTGACATCAGTTGATGCAAATTGATATCAATATAAACCTAAATATTGTAAATAATATGTTGGTCTCGAATTCATTAAAAGTAACACAACATTGAAATGAAAGTAACACATTCATTCCACATACTATGTGCGTCCTTTTTAAATGGAGACTATTCTGTGTTTCCGATTTCCGAATGTGTATAGTTAGTTCATGTAATGATCAGTCTATTTGTTTATAAGCTTCTCTTTTTAATTTCTCGTATACATACGTATATACGGGTGTAATATACATAGTTCAGAGATCGTTATATAATGCTGCGGAAAATCAATTTCAAGATTTCAACTGAAATACACGTTTCGGGGTCCCCTAACAACGAAACTAATTTTTTTTAAACGTCCGTCCGTCCGTCCGTGAACACTACTAGTGCCTAAAGCACACATAGGAACGTTTCAAAATTGAATAAACCCCTGTCCATCTGGCTCTAGTTGAAGATTTGTAGATTTTGGAAAACATTATTTAAAATTAGGGGTACTTTACATGAAGCCCTAGAAACATTTTCAAAATTTTTGCAAAAACTACTCCAAATTTAAAAATTCTTTTAGTTCGTTGTAAATGTAGAGTAAAATACACCTATGAACACGGCATAAATCCGATTTTCACCGTTACCTCTGAATTTTTTTAAATTGCCAAAATTTGAATTTTTCCCGAAGCTTTCCCCAACTACAAAATTGAAGACAAAGATTTTTGCTTCGCATGAAATTTGTTGTCCATAGACAGTTTTTTCATAACGGTCATGTCAATGTTTTAAAAAAATTGTAGTTTTCGTGCAATATTTGCAATGTTAAAAAATTACAAAAACAATTTCCTTAAAAACGGCTCAAAATTTTTTCTTTAAAATTTTGTACGGTTAGTGGCACAAACCCTATACGGTAAGATAAACTCCATACTGCTCTATTCTTTTTTTTAATTACAAAAATGTAATTTTTTTTACTTGTCTCTCACGTCGGTATTACTTATTTCAGAGGCAATTTCTTTACAGAATTATATTAATGAGATGATATGTTTTAAATAATGTCAAATAGATATCTAAAAAAAACTTTTCTGTAAAAATGAACTCGAAATCCTGTTTTTCTTAGAAACGCTCAAACGCCATTGTCTCAAAAATGGCTCCTAATTTTTACTTGAAACGTTTGCAAGGGATAGTCGTAATGGCACATTTAATATAAAATAAAGTTCATTTTGGCGTGTTTTTTCGATTTAAAAAAAATACACAAATGTAATTTTTTTAAATATACCTCACGCCGTTAATACATTTCAAAAGATTTGTATACATTATTACATTTGTAAGCAAAAACGCTTCAAATGACTTCAAACGAAGTTTTTCGAAAACCCAATAGATTGTGAAAAGGAGCTTCAAATTTTGCATTTACAGTAAAGCTTAACGCCATTTTCTTGTTCCAAATTTTCCAATGAAAATTGCAGGAATTGTTCATCTCAGTGGACAATACAAACGAATTTAAAAGACTTAGAGCCGGTTGTACGAACGGAGGATAAAACTGTGGATAGTAATCAAGTATTGCTTAACCCTGGGTTAAATGGAGCGACCAGTTGTACGAATCTTTACGTCACCGGTGTTACGTACCCATCGAATAAGCTGAATGAAAGTTTGTTGGCAAAACTGGCGATTGTCATTTGTCGAAGCTTTATTTTCCCTGACGTGTTTCATGTGTTTCTTAAAAGCGGTGGACCAATGTAACAGACCGCCACAGAACGTAACGCAGCGCTCCACCAGCAATCGCGCACTCTGGGAAGGGAAGGGATCTTAGTATTTCAAGATACAAAACATATCCCGAATATTCTGAACGCTCCTATCATATCGAGGTGTCAAAGCTTCCTCAGTTCGCCGTAGGAGGGGACGGGAAGAAACGGTCCTACGCCTACGGCCGGCGCATACGTTGACAGCCTCTCCATGTGCGAAATACGAAGATAGGCTTAGGTCATCTCTCAGGTCAGAAGGGAGATAGCTCGATGAAGGACACTAAGAAAAGGTTCTCTTTAATGAAATCAATAATTATTATTTCATAATTCAATTTTCACGAAGTTTAAATTACGTGAGGTTTTCATTTACATACAAAGTATGCAAAACGTAAACACCGTAACACAAAACATTTACAATAATAAGAATACACTTTAATACAGTTGTTGCTGTGAGCCATCTCCTTTTATTTTTTATTAATTATTTTTTATTTGTTTATTTATTACTTTTCTTGTGTACGACGATATGTAATACTTCAATATTATGAAAGTAAAAGGAAACGTTCCAATATTAGGCTAGAGAATATTTATTTTAAATCAATTAATTAGGAAGAAATCGTTGCTTTACACTAAGCAGTTTTGATCATGAGTCTCTTCCGAGCTTCGGCCGGCTTGGACTGCTTAGAAGAAAACTCTGTCCCTACGAGAATCTAGTTGTCTCGTTGCCTTCCGGAGAGAAAGAGAATCTCCTTCGTCAGTGTACTCCCTTGGCCTTGGCTGGGTGCTACCCCCTCCACGACCCTTCTCCCTTCTTCGGCCAGCGAGAATGATTCACAGGTCGGACGAAATACGAGAGACTGAATGCCGTTTTGTCCGTTTCTAGTGATTACCTTTATTTACTATTGTTTACTATATTTTGGGAATATATTTTTATATTAGTGATTAATTATTATCTTAATGGATGTTTCTATCCCTGTGTTATTATTCTACGCTTATTATTATTATTATTATTATTATTATTATTATTATTATTATTATTTGCTCAGAATATGCAATATTCTTTATCTTATTCTTAGTCTGTATTTATTCTTATTATGTTTTGTTTCAAGATCCCATTAATATCCTGTGATATAAAACCCCATTAACTGGAATTGAAGTAATAAACAATTTTATTACAATACATACTTACGATAAATCCTCATTTTTCATCCTTCCATTTCTTAAAAACACATCTGGAAATGAAGGATGGAAAGCAGAGTTCAGGGAAAAAACTACAACAGTTTTGTGAATATTCGGGATATGTTTTGTATCTTGAAATACTAAGATCCCTTCCCTTCCCCGAGCGCGCGCTTGCTGGTGGAGCGCTGCGTGACCTTTTGTGGCGGTCTGTTACATTCAAAACATCCGTTAAGAAGTGGTCGCAGAATCAAAATTTCTCAAAAAATCCGTATCTAACATACGACAATATGTTTATCATTGGATTCGTCTTTTTACGCTCTTTATGATAGATTGAAAAATACGTATAGTTCCAATTGAGAAAACAAAGTTACCTCAAATACCTCGTCAAATACAAGTGATAAAATAGAAATAAATACATGTGTCAGTTAGCCCTATTTTCTCATGCACGTCTGTGAAAATTTCATTTCAATATCTTCAACCGTTCAAAAGTTGCAGGAGGTGCTAAAGTTACGTGACTCACCCTGTATGTGCATTCAACACATGAAACACATCTGTAACAGTTGTTTGAAAAAGAAAACTCATAAAAAAATTATTCACTTTTTGTTTCCAAACTTTGTATATAATCGTTAAAATACACACGTATTTATTAAACAAACATAAGTGTGCATTCCTTGCTGTTTTCCTATCTCAGGCAGCCCGCACGCCTCAATACGTTACCAAACACGGCGCGCCTCCTGCCGGGTTAATCGCCATTTTGTTAAAAACGGCATCAAATTTTTCAATGAAAACTTGTATTTGGTACGAGGTCTTACTCTTCATTAATATTCTTGAAGTAATATTTCAGAATTACAATTAGAAAACTGAAAAGTTGGCCAAATGTCAAAAGAGTTATGGGCGGCGATAGATGGCAGCAGGCGAGAGGATGGGGCAAGCCCATCAAGCCAGTCCTTATCAAGGAAATGAGAAAACTTTACTAAGAGAAAATTTGTGCCATCAATGGTACCACTAGTTTCTCCCTTTTTTATTAGTAGGAAAATGTTTTTATTCTCCAGTTAACGTTTTTATTCCATTACGCAAACATCTAGTACAATTAACAATACATCAATTTTTAAAAATATTTTTCAATAAAAGCATTGGAAATTATATCGTGATAAAGAGATGTACAATGAGAGATGTTTTAGAATAAAATCTTATTACTCCAAAGTGTCAGAAATAATTTTAATTCATCATACAATGTTAATAATGGTCATGTAGGTTCTGACTAGACACATTGCTACCTAAAACTTAAGCAAAAAATAGAAATAATTTTAGCGTTACCGGCCAAGGATTCTTCCTATCAAAGTCCCTGAATAGTAATCGTTCTATAATTTGTTTTCCCTTGAATTGTTCCTGTGAATACTGAAGGGTACATAGTGGTTCAGAGACAACTTCAGCAGTAAATGAAGTTTTAATCATGATCATAATCATAATTTTAGTATATAAATATTATAAGTTTAACAAAACAAAATACTTCTGTGTTCAATATTACAACTAACATTTTGATGTAATAATGACTAAAGAATGCTATAAACAAATTTAAGTTCTGACTTTCGGACCCTCATCACCGAAAAATTATTGAAACTGTAGAGTTATTGTCAATGATGAGTTATATAAATACTTTATTTTATAACTCAAACCAATTGTGCCCATATTATTTTCATGATATAATTGTCAAGAAAAAATCAAATAGACAATACAAATATAAATGCAAATTGTAGAAGTGTTACAATGACAACGTTTTAAATCCAGGAGGATGGTCCCAAAAAATAAAAGATAGTTGTTACTGATTAATGTACGGAGCAGGAGATATTATAAACAAACTCCTACGAATTAGCTGCTTTGAAATGGAATTTATAAGTAACATTACTACCAATGTGATAATTAGCATTCAATGGGTCCGAAAAAACAAATTAATAGTAAATGAAAAGAAAACGGTTTTAATGCAGTTTTCCATTTCAAATAAACAATTCTGCGCTCCATTGAAAATGAACGGTGTACCATTGACTGATGTCAGATTTTAATACATTGGAGCGTTTTTTTAAATTAATTCAAAATTCAAGTATTGTATGACTTAGTGTAGGGATCACAAAATTTTGAAATCGTACCCAGAATTCACTTTTTCACATAGCACGTCATACACAATTTTAACTGTTTTTTGACGTAAAATGAAATAAAAAAATAAAAAATATTTAAATGTTTCAGGTGAACTTGCGAGAAACAAGTGGGGCTTCCTACGAGATACTTACTGGAGGGAGTTAATTGAAAATAAAGGATTGAGTGGTGATGGTTTCACAGAAAGTGGATGGAAGTATTCTGAGGCAATAAATTTTCTCAAGACGTTCTCCTGTCCTGAATCGGTGCCCAATAGTGAACCGCAGTAGTCTGCTCCTGGTCCCTCAGAGTGATCTGGGTGTCGGCGACGATCACATCGCCGTAACTGCATTGAATGCTCGCGCTGTGGGAGACGAGGTGGTGTGGAGGTTCCGACAACCGCCAATGGGAGCGCTTCAGTCGCGTGAGCGATCGGAGTGACGTCACCAGATGCGTCATCCACGCGCTCTCATTCTTTCCTCCGCCGTGGACGCGGACGCACGGGGTGGCTGTGCTTGCAAGCAACATGGCGACGGGGATGCGCGAGTTGGCCAGAAGGGCACTCGGTGAATTGCAAATCAGATGCAGTCCGACTTTGTGATGTGGGTGTGCTGTGGGCCGAGTCTTGCCGAATCCTCCACCGCTGGGACCGCCCAGGTTCCTCCACGTGCGAAAGGACGGAGCGTCGTGATACGAAGCAGGAAGATCGCCAACACAGCGTCATGCCAAGGTAAGGTCGTCGAGATTTTAAAATAATGGTAGGACATTTGGTTAATGAAGGGTTTACGCTAGTTCTCTTTTATGCGAATGTAGTACATAAATCGTTCTTTGTTAGCATTACGCATATTTGCTTTAAAAATTTGTTTTTTTGCAATTTTCAATGAAATATTTCAAAAATTGTGAATTATTACAAACCTGAATTTCTCAAACGTCTTCTAATTTCAGTTTATCCTTTTGGTAGGGATATTGCTAAATACACCCAATAAAATGAGAAAAAAGCAATATATTTATACTTATTAAAAATACACCGATATAATTTTTGGTAATCTTTCTAGTTCATGTTAACAATAATAGCGATTTGCATTCATTCTTGAATTTGTTGGTTGCTTTAAGTGATGGCATATTGAGCTTCTCAGAAAGAGAAAATTTTCTGTAACAATAAGCTCAAAATTCGCTATTTTTTAGAAACTCCTCTTCAAATTTGTGATATATATACCACTTTTAAGTATTTAATTGTTACATTACAGTTATTACCCTTCGTTCTGTCAAAGAAACTTTGGAGTTGAAGTAAATTTAGTGGGTAATGAACATTGGAAGATTCTAAGTTAGTTTCAGTATTGGACCATGACTGATCGTCAACATTTTCAAAAGAGGTTTTTGCTTTTTTCTTAATTTTGGAGGGTTGTTTCTTATTTTTTCTTTATTTTCAGTAGTTTTATCATCCATGTCAGAGTTTTCCGAGTCGGTATCTGGGAGTTCATTCTCGCTATCTATTGATCGCTAATCAGTTCTGTATTCAAGCTTACTGTAAATAACGGTCTCCTTAATCTGACGGGGTTGCAGGAAAGGTCAACGTCCGTTGAGTTTTCTTTTGAAGTAACTTGGTTGCTCGCGGCCGGCTCAAGAGTAGGGGTGGTTGGACAGAGGGGGGAAGCTGTCAAGGACAAGGTTATGGCTAGAACTTTCGTTCACCTTATCGCTTTCAGGAAACGTAGATTCAAATGCTTTGGGAGAAACATTAGAATTATCAAAAATCTCGTTAGTTAATTCTGTAATATCTACTTCTGTAGGAAGAGGTAGGGTCTTAGTTAATTGGGAGTTACATGGATTTGGGCAGTTTTTAGTTATGTGACCTTGATTTTTACACAAAAACAAATTGGAACATTAGGGGTTACATATATCCAATGGGAGACATCTATAAACACCTGAAATGATTCAGGCAATTTACTTTCATCGTCAGGTGACACAAATGTTTGGCGACGAAAACTGAGAAAAGGGACTCAAGTTTGGGTTATTACATCCAGCACAAAGGAAGGATAACGGTACTACACTTTTGACACCGAATGTTAATAATTTTTCTTCAATCACTTCATGTGGCATACTTGGGCACACATTTGAAATAATAATTCTTTTGTTCCTAGATATAAGTGGTCTTATGGGAAAAACTTCAATAGACACAACAATGTTATTATGGTTGTACACTAGGTCGTCTGCGATTTCCTTGCTGGATAAATACATAGTTTGTTGTTCAAAACTAAAGAAGCAAACTTAATATGAGAGGGATTAATTTTAGTTGATAACTTTTCAATAAATTCTACTATTTGTGCACTATTTGCCGAGTCTGTTTTCCGCATTTTCTTTCTTGGGAAACTGAGATTGCATAGTAACTTATCATAATTAATTCTGGTTACATTAGGCAGGCGTCCAATTTCTACCTAAAAAGGAGTATTCCAAAAATTGCAGAGAAGACTGTGAATGTAGAACTGTGAACTTTTGAAGAGCGAAGTTTAATATAAATATTTTGTCAATAATAATGTTGAATTGTTTTTTCGTACATGGCAAGAGTGACGGTTGATGTGTGAAAGAGGATTTGTTTGGATCGGGGTATTCTTTGTGCGTGTGTCTGATACGCCGCCCCGCAAGCTGATTGTTTTCAGCGTGTTTCAAGGAGGCGCAGATGTTTTGGTGTTCAGTGGCAATTTCTTGGAAGTTCGTTTGCATTGAGAGGAAGTAATCGTGATGTCCCAAATGTCTACAACGGTGTCATTATCGCTGACGTCATTTTGTTGGCTCGGCTCCTCTGGAAGTTCATTAGAAAGGGAGTCCAAGGGCTGCGTCAGCTTATTTTCTATTACGGAATATAGAAGTTTTCCCCTTCGCCAGATCTCGGAGCCACGTGGGAATGAAATATTTTATCTTTAGGTATTCTAGAATACTTCAATTTTAATCGTGGATCATGTATTGTGATTAAGTTGTTTTTATAAGAAAAAATGTAATATATTTAAGTGCATTCGATAAAAAAGGATGAAGCAGAGAACTCTAAACAACGGAAAAATTCGTTTCAACCGGCACTTGGCGTTGCTCATGCTAGGAAGAAATCCACTAGGGGGAGGGAAAGTTTGGGGTTTTGAGGGGAATCTTCTCAAAGACAGAGAGAGTGCGATTTTTGCATAACATAACACACAAATATAATAAGCAATTATAATAAGGCGTGGATGAACCAAATATATCTTAGAAACTAAACTATTAAAATGATTTAATGATCTTTTAATTTAAATATTTGTATGATACATAGATTTTTTATTTAATGTTATTTAATTAAAATGATAATTTTCTGTGGAAGTAAATCCTATAGCTCAGACAATGATTACAAAAAACTATTGGTACGAATAATAACCAAATCTCGTCCACATGGCATCTAATTCTGCTTCTCGATATTAATGTAACTTCATTATCTGTGCAAGTCTTCTAGAATTCAATGGTAAATATAGGTATTAAAATTATCGTTTCCATATTATCGCGGCAGAGAGTATTATTCTTTGACGAGGGATAGATAAGAACCCAAAATTTATTGTTGATTTGTTCCTTGAAAATAGATTTTATTATATCGGAGCGTTCTTTTTCTGTATTCAAAATTCAAGTAGTATATGGCTTCGTGTAGGGATAACATAATTTTGAAAACATGCACAGAATTCTTTTCCCTATAGGACATCTAAAACAGTTTTTAACTCTTTTTGACGTAAAATAAATAAACTTTGTGATATGTTACATTTCGTGACGTTATTTCACGTCATGATACCTTGTTGGAGCGTTATAAATACTTGAGAATGAAAGAAGCATTGCAGATGATTTTGAATTTCTTTTAAGTAGGTTGGACAAATTTGCATATACTGCAAATTATGCCTTATCGGAATGATCGTCAGATGCAAAATTCCTCAATCCGATTTGAACTATTGCTTTCGATCTCGAGATCGATAAAAACGATTAAGGAAGTGGAATCTCCTAAGACCCAATTTTTACTTTCTCTTCACTTCTTGCGCAGTATAGAGAACGTATTCTAATGCTGAGAAAAAAGGGCAGATTTTCGAGAGAAAATACATATTTTAAAGCTCTAGTCGTGTCCCTATATATAGTAAAATACTTACTTTAACAAGCTGTGTAGTTGGTATCCTTTTGTGGGACCCTGGAACCCAAAACTACCGTTTTAATATTTGAATTCCATTACGTGTTATTACCTATTAAATAAATTGTCGTGCAAATAGAACACAAAAAGGAGCAGTTGCACGGTAAAAGAACAGCCTGTTTATTACGAATTTTTGAATTGTCTATTCCGGCGTACAAACGGCATGTCCATAACCATATTTCGAGCAAGGGAATATATAAGAAACAAATTAACTTGCAAGTTTATTCCACCAAGATAGTGGCGAATAGAGAAGTACTGCTAATTGCATTTTCAACCTGGAGCAAAATGCTTAATTGGTCGTATTCTTGTAATTTTCAAATTTTAAACTTTTCACAATTTTCATTTTTTGTGAAGTGTGGCAGTAATATGATAAGTGCTTGTTTTGTTTTTGGTGTTGGCACGCAAGGATTTACTTCTGCACCGTTTAAATGAATTTTCACCAATATTTTTACAGTACTTTGAATATGATTCATCGTTTGTGGTAGCTCTGTTAAAGTTTTTTTCAAAAGAATAAATTAATAAAGAAAACTAAAATAATTACGTATAAAATGTTTTTAAACGTTGTAAAGTGATAACAGCAGATTTTGTATATTGTATTGCAGAAAACTCGCAACAGGGAGAAACTAAAAAGTTCGAAAAAGCCTTTAATTTAAAATTAAATACAATACACTATTATATTTGCGTCATTGGCAGCATTTACCAACTCCAGTATGACAAAAATTGGATTATGCAATGTGGCAGTAGAGGAATACTCGAACTACAGGTAAAGATTTATTCAACTTGGAACTCGGGAGACAATTTAGTAAAGCATTGTGCGAAAGTTTCATGAATCGAAAACAGATTGGAACTTAATATCAATGTGATGACAGTGGTTTTTCAGTAATTTTATTCAAAATGTATTTTATGTGCATTTCCGTACGTCATTTAAACAAATCTGCACTTGGTTTTCAGTCGTAAGTTTGACGGGAAGAGATCTCTCAGAAAAAACAATTGATGTCACTGCAGTGCCTCTTACCAGGTTCTAGGTTAGAGTCCGGACGGCGACACACGGATGTCAGAAAACCAGGAATCCTTGAAAAAGGAGGAAAAAACGAGAATTTGAAAAAATCTTGAAGAAACAAAAAAATGGGAGTTTGTTTCCAAAACCGGTATTTTTCGTTATTTTCAGATTTACCCAACATTTAGCACAAATTTGCATACACATCGTATTCATTTAAGTGTTTGATGAGTGAAAATCGAAATAGGTATAAGTGCCACATGTACGCTTGAGGATTGCATTTTCCTTGACTGGCGCATCACACAACTTCAAACACCTCCGCGTGTGTAGGTGCAACACAGGACGAGTCTCATGCGGATGTTAAAATGACTTTCCAATCACAAGATTAAAATGCCTTGTAGTGCAAACGCTTAAAGTTACCAAGTACTGCAGCGTGGGCCTATTGCTATTTGAAGGGTATTCCAGACGCGAGTGTTCGTGCTATGTCTTCCTCATAATTCAACTAATGTCAGTAACGAAGTGAGGGTAAGAATTCCAGAGCTTAAGGAAGCATGTGCGTGTATAACACACGCGCACTTTACCAGCAAAAGAATAAAATACCAAAGCCAACTAACAGTGTGGATGCTCTCTAAACTCACAAGAGTTTAACGAGTTGTCGATGCCAGGGTGTGCCGGTCGGTCAAAATTTAAGAACTATTTTGAAAATCAACAAAACGACCTTGGTGAAACGTAAATATAACGTTATATGCTCACGAAATGCACGTTTAAGAAATTAAAATTTTTTTCTCGTTTATTTTTATCACATGTTGCCAAGTTAATTCTAACAATTAACAAAGGGAGAAACTCCTTAAACCGCCATTGTCATCATATTCATTGGAGATAAGAGCTGGAGCCTACATCTGTGGATTCATTAAGTCATTGGACACAGTCCTATTTTAATATTACGCGAAATTATCGGAAAGACCGAAAACATTGAAACATTTTAATATTTTAAAAATCAAACTCTTTTTAAAACAATGGTAAATCAAATGATTAAATGTTATCTATTCCTTAAAACTGTGTTAACAATGAAAGCAAAATTTTTGTTTAAAAATCCAGAAATCTGCTAACAATTAAATCGGCGAGAAAACTATTATGATCCTCAATACTATTACTGTACTACTTTGCTTCATTGCAAAATCGATTATTTAATCTTCAAAGCCCCAAAAATTATGGTATCTGAAATGTTTCAAGAAAGTATGAACATTTATACATTCCTAAAATTCAAAAACACAAAAGATTAAAATCTTACGTGAAAAAGAAATACTTCTTGTGTTTTGGGAACTTATTCTCGATCGGAGCGACATCTTCTGAAAACGATCTGAGAAAAAATATACTTAGAACTGCGTTGGCAACAGCTCCGAAATCGATTTTACGGCCGAAAAATACTTTCTTAACCATTTCAGGGCTCCGAATGTTAATTAGTAGGATATGATTCCTAGAGAAACAAAAAAAATAAGAATTTTAGAGTTCGTGTTTGTACAAAAGTCTACAGTAGTACTCGGTTGCGAAAGAAAAGTACGGAGTAACATAGCGTTAAGGAAACTAGTGGTGCTAAAACAGCATACACTTTCTCACTTTTAACTGTTATGTAATACTATTAATTTATCTTACTATACCTTAATTTATCTCCGAATGAATACATGAGTCGTCATTTTTTTGTAAACCTTATTGTAAATGGTGGAACATTTGTTGCAAAAACTATACATTCCTAAGCAGATATCACGAGAAATTTGACAATTACAGCTGCTTTTCGTACCGCAAAATCATGTCGCAACAATAAAAAATTAAAAATTGAATTTTTGTTTTTCACACATTTCATTAAGAAAAATGTTTATCATAATTGTAGTTTGTTAATAAGGCGCCGAAAAAATAGATTTTTTAAATTTTCGAAAAATCAGGGTTTCTAAAGAACACGAGACCTGCTCCATTCTTTTAAACGTCCTTCACACTATCCAACAACAAAATTTAATGAAAAACATTGATGTCGTTTTTTTGAAAATTTTAAAAATGTCGCAGGAGCTCCATGTAATACTTTACATGGCCCCCAAAATTAAAACATTAGTTTCAAATTCCAGGGGCCGGCACATCAGCCAGATCTAAAGCGAAACATCAATTTTGGAGAAAATAGATCAGTTTTGTCCCTAGCGTTGTCTAGAGGAACACGTTTCACGATCAATCGATTTTTCGGAATGAACGACCTACACAACATGAATTCTGGCTACACCACGTGTTAGAGGATTTTTTTCGAAATTTAGCATATAAATTTATCCATTTTTCGTTGTCAGGGCCTTATAATAAGTTTTTCTGCGGAAATTCACCGTTCTTCACGTACTGTTATGTAACTTCCTTTCTAATGCGTTAGTGAGAAAGTAAAAGGGTTGTTATGTGCGAAACAGAACTGAAATTCTTTTTATTCTCAGATCTGGAAAACCGGGAAAAAGCCTTGAATTCAAAAGTTCAGTTCGCTGATCACCTTGCAGCAAGACTTGACACTAGCTCTTCAGCTTGTCGCTGTCTGGAAGAGAATCCTAGAGATTGGCTGATCTGATCGGTACTTTTCGGCCGTTTCTCCGATCAAGACCAGGCAAATGCTAAGCAGTATCCTAAGAAACGGCCCACTAACGGTGCGCCATCTTTCCTTGCTCTTCCTTGTCCTATCCTCTCCCCTTTCACACACCTACACTTGCATGCATTACACTCCCACACATGCCGGAGTCCTGTCGGGGGCTTAGAACTTGTGTGGGCTGGGGCGATGCGTTGGGCAAGGGCGAGGCCGAGCCAGGTCAGGAGAGGCAGAGTACAACCGACGTGAAGGTGAAGTTAAATTCGGCTGGCTGAGCGCATGAGACGGGTTGCAGGGTGGATCAGGGCAGGTTGGGTTATGCCGAGAACAGGGAACAGTGAGAAATAGATTATACACAGAATTTACCACTCTTTCTGTCCAATAGTTGGTACCGATTAAAAAATCTAGGGCACCTTAGGATTTATTCAGCTCCTCTTTAATAACGTAGTTGTGTAAGATTGTCGAACAAAGTTTGAACTTAAGAAATTTTCAAAATTCCAAAGGTTTTATGAAAATCTGACTAATCCCTTATTACGAAATAAACATTGCTCGATTCCAGCATCACATTGAAATTAAAAATGTTGAGCCTTTTTGAGAAATGGTTTCCGTATTTCTTAAAACCATTTCGCTGAAAATTACGCAAATTAACAGCATCGTGTTTTTAAATTAAAGTTGCTGGACTGTCTCGTATTATTTATATCAGTTCTCAACACGCCTGTCCCAGGCGAGATCGGCTGACGTGAATTAGCTTGACCCCCCTTTAAACGAGACTGTCCGGAATTGAGAATTTCATTTGCAGCAAGAAATCACGACGGTCTTAAAAACACATTAGACCAATTGAAGAAAGGAACACCAATACGAAGGTATTCTTTCTCATGCACTGGGTACCAAAGCAAACCATATACAAAAATTATTAAGCAAAATTTGCTCATTCCCGCCAAACGTTAAGGAAACCTATGGAGCGGCTTTCAAGAAATTCTTGTTTAGGCCTTCTTTTTAAAATCGGTCATGATTTTAGTGAATATCGAGGCTGCGGCCTAGTTGATAACTGTAGTGAAATATGTGGTTAAGCGCAATTTTTAATATATTTTTTGAAATGAATACCTCTGGGAAGATAATTTTTGTATTAAACATGTTTTCGCATCTATAGGCACAGATAATTAAAATCTTCCCTATTGTTATTTCTCGAAACATCAAAATGGTTAGTTTTCTTCTCTTTACTCGTACACAGCAAATTCATAAGGCAGGTGTAGCGTGAACAGCAAAGACATGCAAGGAAATTGAAGGTCTGGGTTTGAATATCACCCGGGCTCTCTTTTCTTTATTATTCGAATTAAGTGTTAAGTGCGTTGATCAGGAATATGCCCGACTTACGTTAAGACATTTGCAGTTTTGGAAATTGCAATTCGTATCTCCTGTGCTTCAATATGTGAAACGAATTTTTTAATAAATGTCGCCTGATGTATTTGTCGGATGCAAGTTGCGGTATTATAAAACTATTTAACCATTATACACAATACGTGAAAGCTTGTGCCGTTATTGCGTTGTTAGTGTAAAGCCAAGCATTACTACTATATGCTAAATATAAGGTTTGACTCTTGAAAATTAATTATATTACAATTCTCATTTCAGAATCCAGTCCTCCGTTTCGTGCACAGCAGGAATGTCATGTGTGGTTCGCTGCTAGTTTAGAAGAGGTTACTAAGTGATTTGCACGAGTGTTATAAATAGCGTAGGACGACTACTTTCAAAGCAGAGTCCTGATTTCTTCAGTTGTAAGCGCAGACAAAGCTGATAAGGCGAGTGCCGTCGAGATAGAGATAAGAGCTTCCGAGGGGTTGGTCACGTGAATGCTTGGAAACAAATGTTACATTTCTTGCCATGTCGCTTTAAAGTGTAGAAAGTAATTTTAGAAACTCATTGTGCTATAACAACGCATATTTTGTCACATTGTTTGTAACGTAGTATTTTAATGATTATACTGGTTACTTGAAACCGCATATGTATGAAAAGTATTTACGAAAGTATTCGAACACACCAAAGTATCTTTAGCAAGAACTGATTGTAAATGTTGATCCAGACAGATTTGGGGAACCTGCGCTACCTAGGGTAAACACAATGTTGAAATAGTTAAATTTTCCTAAATGCAGTTGTTCGGATTAAATGTATGTGCCTGTTAATTTTAATTTTCGTAACATTTCTGTGGGGTGATGTAGATGAAGTCTGTTCATAATCTCCGGGTTGATTTAAAATATATTATAAAATATCTCGTGGAGGTTTCTGGACGACCAAGTCAGACGTATTTGACAAAAAAGCTTTTAGATACTTGGATATCTTCAAATGTTTTGTAAAAGATCGTCGGGGGCCGTTATGTTCAAACATATTTAGAATTCACCTATTTGAAATGTTAAAAGTTACACTATACATTTGAAAGTAATACCAATCTGATTATTTCTGATGCGACATCAAAGCTGATATCAAAACAAATATTCCCCGAGACGTCAGAAAAATGCTATTTGTAAAATTATGGCTTAATTGTATATATGCGTTTACAGAGCATCAGTTCAGTAACACTACACATCTGCTACAGTTATGTTAATTACAAAATGGTTATTTTTCTGCAGATTGTAGATACTATTTCTCTATAATATATAGGTTACTCCCTCTCTAAAAGAGGAATATTGATTATAATAATGGGAATAATAAAAAGAAGAGATATTTCTTTTTGTAACAAAAAGAATTCGAACCATCGAGTCTTGAATAAGCACATTATCCGGGAGCGTGTAATCCTCTAGCTCTCCCGACCAAATCAACACCTGACATTTTGAAATTCTAACACTCGGTAGTACGTTTCATTTTGAATGTTTACATATATTGACGAATAAAATTCGCAATAGAAGTATTTGAGATAAGAACTACCGGTGATAAAAACAGCACGTGCTTTCTCGCAGATGTTTACTATTACGTGATATACTAATAACGCATTACTGCGCATATTAACGCAGCTGTCATCACTTGTAAATATCATTACAAAATGTAGAACATTACGGGGCAAAAACTAATTCATTGAAAACTAACACATCACACACATTCTTCAATTAAAAGCGAATTTTGGCCTTTGGAATGTATTGTGACATACCGATATGTCACACAAAAATAAACAAACATTTATTTGTAGACTATATGGTGGAACATGCATTAGAATATATCACGAGAGCAAAGACTTAGCAACGACCGGGAATAAACAATGTAGTTTTTGTTTTTGGTAAATGCATTAGGAGGTGGCTGCATGCCGAAAGTAGAAAATTTGGGAAATTGGCGAAGAAGTTTAGACGATCGAAAGGTCAGCTACACCAAAATGTAACGAACGTATGGATTGGCTGGGTGAGAGAAGGACGGTCAAATGTTATGAAAAAAAAGAAGATAAGTCTTCGAGGGGTGAATCATGCAGGAAGATTTCATTCTGACCGGCATCGAGTGTCTGAACTGATCGTAGATTCGTGAGAGGGAGCGAGTGTAGTGCAGATAGTCAGAGTCGGGTTATCAGATCGTGAAATTTTAAGGACAGTAAATGATATTGCAGATATTGCATGTGGAAGTAACATGGACGCATAAATTGGGACTTTGTCGGGAGTGGTAATCGAATTATAGATTTCGACACTATGTCATAGGACGTAATCGGGACTGAAAATTTTGATAGTTTGAGACCAGTTTGAATAGGAGCAGAAGAGGATTTCTTGGGACCTTGGACTACGGCAAGCTCGTAAGATATTTCGACTGAGAAGTCTACGAGGGACATCAACGGAGAATAGATAAGTTAACCGCGGTATAAAACGGTAAAATTCAAAGATATCTTGATAAAAGGGCTAACATCAAAATAATTTATTAAATTCACTAAATTGTTTACTAAAAGGTAACAATAAACTTTATTAAATTTTGTTCTTTAAAAAAAGAAAGTGATCTTTCATTTAGTCAATCCAAACAGTAATGAACTAGGAATTAGAATCAATCTATTTCAGATTCCCAGCAGTGCTGTATAGTCTGCGGATCCTATAATCCATGATAAAGGTAATAAGGATTATAATATATCGTGACCCATTGACCAAGAAATCCGGACGCTAAGATCTTTGTAAGAAATTAAAGTAGAGAAAAAATTTGTATATCTCAGTATAAACGGGCCAGCAGTGAAAATGATTATGGTGTAATTTAGAGTTGTGTGCAAAATAATGTGAATTGCACTGATGAAAGGGTACTTTTAGATTATTTGCCTCTATCTCCAGAAGTTATTTAGAATGTTCATTACTTTAAAAAAATCGGAGATGTTAGCCACTTTGTCTTACACCTCTTATATTTAATTATAACACTGCTACTCAAGAAGCACATGTCTCTAAAAAGGAGAAGCGTAACTTGAGTGACTAATGACTATAATAAATTCATAAGGACTTTTCAAAATTGCAATTTCCATATAAATTAAGCGAAATGTTTACACCGAAATATTTTACTTATTTGAGCGTCATTCCATTTACTTATTATATTTGCTTGTTTCTGAGCTTTAATAAATCGAATCCATAAAAATTTTGTGTAGGTATTAGAGCGCGCCAAATAGTATTCAAAAGGCCCTTGGGCATAACAAATCAGAAAGGCCCGCAAGAGTATTAAAAATACCGTTACGTGTTAGATTTCGGGTCCGTAAATACTGAGCAATGAACTAGTAAACCATAAAATATATCAATACTAGAAGAAAAATAATTAAATAAACTGTACGTCCACGATGTCCTCGTGGATGAGAGCATCTAGAAACTAACTTCACATGAAAAGCCCATCTAGAAATACCGTCTAACAATGAGAAGTTATTCTGAGAATTTCACGCCGTGTCGTGACGTTACGATAGTTAAATTACCATCCGATAACAAGTCCTGCGAGATAGCTGAAGAGAAAATCATACCTTGATGTGTACTATCATTGTTAAACAATCGTGGAACAAGCGTACGGCGGTAACATCAAATTATCGTACATTATAAGTTCAAACAAAACTAAACGTATTCATTCCTAATGTCTCATTCACATAAAAACAGCAAATTTGTGTGTATCCAGTTCGCAAAATAGAAACGGAGCGATCGTCTTAAGATCACATAAATTCCAGATAAAGCGTATAGCCAAATAAGGTGGTAAAAACTGCCCTTAAACCAAACCGTTAATCCCAATGCTCATATGAAAGAATAAAAATATGCCGTAGATTCACAAAAATGTCTCCTAGGGCAATCTGTTGCAGAGATACGAGAAACGATTTTCACGATTCATTTTTTCTCAACATTATTGCATGTATCACGCTGAAAAAAATCGGAGAGATGGGGGAAATTGTTGGAAAAGTTGAATATTTTATCAACCAGTTCTGATGTAAAATTCGAATAGAAAAGCATAAATACATTTTTGGAATGGATTTTCAACGTGATAACGTTGGAGTACTGTCTCAGTTTTCTCCCTACGTGTCTGATAACATTCTATAACAATTTTTTCAGATTTTTAAACAATGTGAACGATAGTGA